>PVJC01001940.1:0-85620 GCA_004026665.1 Murina feae | reverse complement strand
GACCACGAGGCGGGGTTTTCCCTGCTTTCTGGTGGCTGGAGGAAGATGGGCAGTAGGCAAGCTTGGGAGGCAGGCCGCACCCAGCCCTGGCCATGCTCAAAAAAGAGAACAACATGCAGGGGAGGGCAAGAGTCTGAGAGATCAACATAGAGGGGGTGCCTGCTCCAAGCCTCCACGGTGTGCCTGGTGGCAGGCCCCCGGCAGGTAGACACACACAGGAGGACTGCTCTGAGCCTCAGATGCGGCTGGGGGCAGGTCCCCAGTGGTGACACACACACACATACACACACACACACAAAAGGCGCCTGGCAGACTGGGGCCATCATAGGACATCCACTGAGGGGTCCCAGACTGTGAGAGGGCACAGGCCAGGCTGAGGGACTCCCTCCACCCCGAGTGCACAAATTTTTGTGCACCGGGCCCCTAGTTAATAATAAAAAGATTTTAGAACCAGGTATACTACCAAAGATAGAAATATTTCATAACGATAAAGGAGTCATAACTATCTTAAATATGCAGAGTTCAAAGCACATGAATAAAAAACACTGAAGTTGAAAAGAGAACTAACTCCATATTTCCAGTTAGAGATTTCAACATCTTTCAACAACTGGTAGAAAAATGACAGTACAATGGAATACTGTACATTCTATTCCAAAACACATGGAACATTTACCAAGAATCCTATATAATAAAAGAGTAATATGCAAATTTACCATCACTCCAAGACAAAGATGGCCACGCCCATAGCCACAAGATGGCAGCACCCAGTCCCCTCAACCCAGCCATATCCACTGCTGCCTGGTGCTTCGCACCGGGTGTTCCTGGTCCACAGCAGGGCCCCTGCGGGGCCGCTGTGTGCAATGGTCAGCCTCCTGGCGCTTTGCGCCAGGTGTGCCTGGTCCACCGTGGGGCCAGGTCATGTGCGAATTTCGTGCACCGGGTCTCTAGTATACCATATTAGGGAACAATACAAGTCTCAATGGATTGAAAAGCAGGCAAAGTATGCAGAGTATGCAAAGTAAGTTTCATAACAAAAAAAATCAATAGCAGAAAAATATCTAGAGAATCTCTCAATATTGGAATGCCAAATGAGATATTTCCAAATAACCCATGAATAAAAGAAGAAATGACAGAAGAAATTAGAAAATACTTTAAAATGAGTGAAAATGCAAACACAACTTATCAAAATGCATTGGGTGCAATTTAGTAGTGCTTAGAAAGCAAATAGTTTCATTAGAAGAGGGGAAACATCTCAAGTCAATGATGTAAGTTTTTACTTTAAAAAAGCAGGAATGATGAACAAAAGAAACCCCAAATAAGCAGAACGAAAGAAAGAATGAGGACCAGAAACCAATGAAATAAAAGACAGATAAATAGCAGAGAAAATCGATTAAACCAAAAGCTGGTTTTTCACAAAGATCAATAAAATTACAAACCTCTAGGCAGAATTATCAGGAAAAAAAGACACAAATTACATCAGGAATGAGACTGGGGGCCTTACTACAGAGTATAAAAACACTAAGTGGATAAATAAAATATTTACATAAGATTGAATTATTTAGTCTTCTAAAGCTTCTGCTTTGACTAAATGCTGTCTGACATTCCTTATGTTTTTAGATATCTTTCTTACTATAAGGGACTATTATAAACAGGTCTTAGGGTAACACAGTGGCATCATCTATAACAATAAAAGCATAATATGCTAATTAGATCCAATAGCTGAATGACCTTCCAGACGTCATTCCAGACATCCTCCCGGACTAAGCTGTGGTAGTAGGGGCTGAGGCAGAGGCGGTTAGGGGTGATCAGGCAGGCAGGCAGAGTGGTTAGGGGCAATCAGGTGAGTGATTAAGGGTGATCATTCAGGCAGACAAGTGGTTAGGGATGATCAGGCAGGTAGACAAGTGGTTAGGGGTGATCAGGTAGGCAGAGGCAGTTAGAGTTGATCAGGCAGGCAGGAGAACAGTCAGGGGCATCAGGCAAGCAGGCATATTGGTTAGAGGCGATCAGGCAGGCAGACAGAGTGGTTAGGGGAGATGGGGCAGGCAGACAGGTGAGTGGTTAGGAGCCAGTGGTCCCGGATTGCGAGAGAGATGTCTGACTGCCAGTTTAGGCCCGATCTCTTAGGGATCCCTGTAGAATCAGGCCTAAACTGGCATTTGGACATCCCTGAGGGGTCTCAGATTGCAAGAGGTGCGGGCCACGCTGAGGGACCTCCCTCCCCATGCATTAATTTTGTGCACCAGGCCTCTAATCTCTATATATAAAAGCCCTGTAACCCAACGGCAGAACGACCAGAATGATCAGTTGACCAGTTATTGTGATGCACACTGACCACCCGGGGGCAGACACTCAGTGTGGAGTGTGGAAAGCAAGGGATAATCATGCTGTTCCTCATTCAAATTCTGGCTCTTCAGTCTAGCTGGATGACAGCTGACAAGTTACTTCACTGTTCTAAGTTTCAGATTCTCATCTGCAAATGCTCTCTAATAGGGTTAGTGGGATGATGAAATGTGATTAACTTTAGTTTATTACGGAGCCTGGCACTTAGTAAGGCCTTTATGAATTGACTAGTGGCCCAGTGCACAAAATTCGTGCACATTAAAAGGGGATTAATTAGAGGAAATATTTTAATATTGCTATTTGCCCTTTCTCTATAATAGAAGTGTCAGAGATTAAAGAAAATTAGTAAAACATATATGAAAACCTTCCTCCTGTCAGAGTCTGGGGTGTACCATGGAACCCAGAGTCAAGTCTTCAACAACCGACAGGCACCTCAAAATCACTCGAGACCCAAACCTGGACAACCCCCATTCATTGGGCTAGATCCAGACCTGACCGGTCCCACCCTGTCAAGCCCTGCCAGGTGGGAGTGTGCAGCCTCAAGTCCCCTGGGTTCCAGGGCAGGGGGGCATGTCCTGAGGTCCCCCATCAAGCCCTGTTGGGTGGAGGGAGTGACCTGTGATCCCCCAGCTTGGCAACAGGGCAGGGGGCACAGACTGAGGTCCCTTGGCCTGATGCTGGGGTAGGGGGCACAGCCTGAGTTCCTCTGGCCTGGTGTCAGGGCAGAGGGAGCAGCCTGAGGTCTCCTGTCAAGCCCTGTGGGTAGAAGGCATGACCTGAGGTCCCCTGTCAAGCCCCATGCATGAGGTGGGTGGGCACGCAGCCTCAGGTCCCTCCTGATTGCTCATTAAGGCTCATTATGGGAACTTAGCCTCAGCTGTGGGGGTCAATTTGCATATTCCCTCTTTATTATATAGGATATTAGCTATTTTTGTTGATATCTTCAACATTTTTATTAATGTACCCGAGACAGAAGAGTAGCAGGGTATTTAAGTATCTAATCTAATAGAATAGTAATATGCAAATTGACCCTCACTTCCTTACAACTAAGCCATGCCCACCAGCCAATCAGAGCAATTGCACGCAAATTAACCCAGCCAAGTTGATGGCTGGCAGCCATGGAGCTAGAGCAAACAGGAGGCTTCCACTGCACCAGCAATGGAGGAAACTGCCTGTCTACTCAAGGCAACAAAGTTTCAATTTTAGAAAGTAAATAAACCCCAGAAACCTGATTCCAGCCAGCCTCCCTGGGACATTGGGTCAATGGGAGCTGTGACCAGCCTGCAAACAGCCATCAGCCCCTCACCCAGGCTGCCCAGGCACCCCAGGGGGTGTGACACCCACCTTGAAGGGGATGTGGGCAGCCTGCAAACAGCCTCAGCTCCTCACCCAGTCTGGTCAGGCACCCCAGCAGGAATCCCACCCTGATCTGGGACAATCTTCAGGGCAAACCAGCCAGCCCACACCCATGCACCAGGCCTCTATCCTATATAATCCTATATAATAAAAGGGTAATATGCAAATGGACCCTAACAGCAGATGACTGGGAATGACTGGTCACTGTGACACACACTGACCACCAGGGGGAAGATGCTCAATGCAGGAGCTGCCCCTGGTGGTCAGGGCACTCCCACAGAGGGAGTCTGCTCAGCCTCAAGCCAGGCTGATGGCTGCCAGTACAGCGGTGGTGGTGGGAGCCTCCCCTGACTCCTCAGCAGCACTAAGGATATCTGACTGCCAGCTTAGGCCTTCTCTCCGCTGGCAAGTGGACATCCCCTGAGGGCTCCTGGGCTGCCAGAGGGATGTCTGACTGCCAGCTTAGGCCCAAGAGTGGGCCTAAGCCAGCAGGTGGACATCCCTCGAGGGGTTCCAGTCTGCATGAGGGCACAGGCCAGGCTGAGGGATCCCCCCCTCCAAGTGCAAAAATTTTTGTGCATTGGGCCTCTAGTACATATAAAATATTTCAAGGTAAGAGTTTATTTTATTCCCTTAGTAATTCTTCAAAATATTTTATCCCCTCTTGCCCCAGTTATTCTCTGCCCCATATCTTTAATCCTGTTGATATGAGGGCCTATTTTTATTTTCAAGTTTGATTACCTTTTCATGTATAATTCCTTTATTTCATTTTCTGTATTTTAATATTCCACCCATTATTCAAGCCTATTTTTCTTGACTTGACTTTATTAATATATATGCCTAAAATATTATAAAATTTTAGAGATAAGACTAATTGTGTTACTTATATGTGAGGTTAAAAAGCTTTTAGTAAAATGACTTTTATAATTTTAAATTGAATTCATTATTTTGTCCTACTGTGTCTGCCGTCATAGCCCCCCCAGGATTCCATAATAATAATGACATTATTATTAGAACACCATAATAATATCCCACAGGAGCCTCCCCTTATGTACAATTTTATTTTAAAGAAATAAGGAAAAAAAGTAGTTTATATAATTCTTTTTTTCTTACCTAGAAAAATTAAAGTATAATTTTTTTCTAATTTGTTAGAAATTTACTTTATTAAAGCTTGATAACTGCTATAAACCTAAACATTCTTGTTATACTTGTAGACCAAACAGAAGTGCTAAAAACAAATCTGTCATCTGTTTTTAGATGTTATGTAAACCAGTAAATCTTTCTAGGATAACAAAAAGCATACCAAAGATATTTTGGTATAGATTGAACATTATCTTCCTCAAAAGGAAGATGAATCTGAGAATCTAGCCACACTTTGAAAACGTGTTCCTTCTATTTTATTAGAAACAGGAACAGTGATTTCACCAGCAGGAAGTAATACAATACAAGTGAGTGTAACACTTCTTGGCAGACATTTTAGATCCAAAGTAAGAATCCAAATGAGAAATAATAAACATCCAGTCCCTGATGATCCATTTAAGTCGTGGCCGAAAGTTTCCACAGGGGGAAGGGCTGCTGGCCCCCCAGCTGGCTGGGTGCTCCTCTCAGAGCTCTGAAGAACTTTGTACTTGGGCATCTTTGCTCTGCTGGGTCAGGCTGCTGGACAGGAGTTGATGCTCACGGCGCCGCTGACCAGGGCTGCTTTACTGAAGCTCACGGGGCGCCCATCAATCACAAAGTGACGGATGCAGCCTGTGAAGGGTCTGCCGGGGGCCAAGTGCGGTGTCAGTAGAGACTCTGAAGAAAGAAAGCAATCAAAGATGGCTATTGAGGCATTCCAAGCCCAGATATTATTCCATGGTAAAAACTGCTCCTATCAGGATGATTCACATGTCAAAAATGAGATACAGTTACTTACCAATATTCTTAGGGACATAGTCTGCATTTGAAGTAATATGAACATGTGGTAATTATAAAGTTTTGCCATGTTTTTCACAGTAAATTTCTAAGTATGTTTTAGCTATCTTCCAAGACAGAAATTTGCCAGTTACATGCAAAGCCTCAGCAGTGAATTTTCAGGATCTACCTGTACTTTGTGGGGTTAATTTTACCCGAGCCTCACTTATTTTGTGTTTGCTGAGAAGGGGGAAGAAATTTTAGTTTCCATACTATTTTTGGACTTGGTTAATGTTTCTATTTAATTGGTATCATTATTGTTCACTCTTCTAAGCCTCCACACTTTTGCCAAGCTCATAAAACATAATGAGAAAATAATGAATTCGAATAAACCAAATTTTATTTTTTTCTGAGCTCAGGGTTTAAGAACTATAAATAGGATAGTGATAACCAGCGTAGTCTTTGTGTGGTCGAAGGTGCCCTGTGGTATGCCAGGAGAACTTTCTCATCTTAATTAGAGATCTAGAAGAAGCCTTATGCTTATTAACTGCACAGACACAATTAAATGTGTTGGGATGATAGAAGCAATATAATTTAAAGCAATTTAGAGAGCTTAGAAATATTATAAAATTAAAATCCATTAAGCCAAAGCTTATTATCATGTACAAATAGCTATGTGAGTAGGAGTAGATAAAAAATGCAAAATACTTAGAAATAAGTCAGGAAGGAACATAAAACAACACAGCAAATTAAAACGAAGCTGCTAGATAAGTTTTCTATGCAGTGTAGGTTAAGGATATATAGAAGCTTTGTCCTGAAAATAAATACTGGAAATAGCATTGCATATCTAACATGATAATTCTAAAGTTTTAGATTTGGAAGGGGCTTGAAAGATCAATTTCTCCTTTCTCTAGATTAGTATGACTATCTATATATTCTTTACGCCTGCTCAGTGTCTATCACCAGAATATAAATGAGCAAACATGAAAGACTATAAGTCTTCTGCCCATTTTGGAGACTAGTTTTAGAACACGGATTTTGATTCTGCCCAAGCTTACCACTTTTTAATTCATGGGGGACTTCATCTAGAGGAAATAATTCATGCAGAAATTTATGGTGTGCATAATTCATGACACGACTTACTATAGGTAATGACAATAATAAAGTGCTCCAGAACCCCATGGTAATCTACTCTAATAAAAGAGTAATATGGAAATTAACCATCTCTCTGGGATTCCTAAGCCACACGCACCAGCCAAGCCACGCCTACCAGCCAATCAGAGCAGCTGTATGCAAATTAACCCAGCAAAGATGGAGGTCGGCAGCCACAAAGCAAGCAGCAACAGGTGTGGTCTGCTGGGTGGTGGGGGCCAGGCAGTGTCAGGGTGGGGCGGGGCAGGTGGCTGAGGACAGTGAGACAGTGGTGCCTCTGACCAGGACAGCTCTCCCCCAATCTGGAATCTCCCAGCGCTGAGGTCCTAGGCTCCCAGCCCCCTGGCCTGTGAGGGATTAACTTCTCCCTTGAGGGGAGCAGCTGTCTGTGGCGCTTTTGGTGCAACAGCTGAGATGGACAGAGACAGATGCTTGCACTTCCTCCTCTGCAGGGGAGGGTTGAACACTGTCTCCCTGGATGGTCAGGGGCGGGAACAGCTTGGCAGCGGGGGCGGGGCAGGCAGCAAGACGGGCTTGGCCAGCCTGCAAACTGCCACCAGCCCCTCACCCAGCCTGGCCAGGCAGACCAGCAGGTGGACAACCCCCAAGGAGTCCCAGACTGCGAGAGAGCACAGGCCAGGCTGAGGGACACCCCCCTTTCCCCAGTGCACAAATTTTTGTGCACCGGGCCCTCTAGTTGATTAATAAAACCAAAACATGATTTTAAGAATGCACATTCCTCAGGCTGAAAGCTTGTCTATATACAGGATAATTCAGGATTTTCACTAAAAGAATGTAAGGTCAGATGTGTGTGTGTGTGTGCGCGCGTGCGTGCGCACACTTGCACATGTGGACTAGAGTAACAAAAATTTTTTTACTTCTAACTTTGACTTTTAAATTGTCATACAGTAAAGTTGACTTATTTTGGTGTGTACTTCATTGAACTTTAATGAATTAATTTTTTATTAATAGAAATAATGTCACCAGGGTTCCACATGGTATAGAACTGGTTGGGATTCTGAGATAATTCATTTAATATGGGGGTTTTATTTTATGCCTAATTTCCTCTAGTTATTCTGTTTCATGTCCTAGTTTCTGATGTGATCTTGGTAGAATTAGTCTTGAACAGTTTAAAATGATGTAATGAATGACATCCAGCTTCAATTATAATTGCTTTTGTTCTAGGTTTGCTGGCATGATCCCTAGAAGGAATTAAAAGCTTTGGGCTGGTGATTAGGCATCTCCTCCCCTACTAGTTCCTGTGTGCTGGATCATTATCTGAAATTTGCTCTTCTCCATGGCCAAGTAACTCAGTTGGTAAGAGCATCATCCTGTTATGCCAAGGTTGCAGGCCTGATCCCTGGTCAGGGCACATATAAGAATCAACCAACGAATGTATAAACAAATGGAACAACAAATTGATGGCTCTCTCTCTTTCTCTGTTTCCCTCTCAAAATCAGTAAAAAATTAAATATAATTCAGTATTCATTATGCCTCAGGCAGGCCGAATTTGTCTTTGGGTGCATCTTGCCCAACCAGTCTGTGGAGCAACTGTTGTAGTGAGAGAGGATGGTAGTATGTGATGCTGAGGTCAAAATCTAAAACTAACAAAAATCAGAGACAAATATTTGTTTGTATGATACAGTAAGTACTTTGGGTGCAAAGTAAAGAACAAATATAACTTCTATGAGGCAGAAGTTATATTTGTTTTGTTCTTCTCCCAGAACCTAGCATGGGGCTTTACAGACTGACTCTTAATAAATGTTTGTTGTGTGTTGAATGAAGTCATGTTCCCTGGCAGCAAGGAATATACTATCTATTTTGACAACATTCTGTGGTAAATGCTGCAACAGCGGTATGCATAGCATGTTCTAGGGAGAGAGGGGGCATGTCTATTCAAGTAGAATCTGAGCTGAGTCCTAAAGGTCAATAAGGAGTTACATTTGGGGAGAAATGGAAGAAGTTATTTCTTGAAAAGGTACTAGGGGAGGAAAAGAAGAACATTCTCCAGAAACTGAGGCCCTGTACACCTGGGCAAAGGCCGGAGCAAACAAAGCATCATTGCACATTCAGGCAACTGCAAGTCCTGAAGGTGTGTGAAGACCCCAGAGGCAGGGTTTAGGAGGGGCCAGATGATCAAGGACCTTGTGTGCTATGCTCAACTTGATCCTGCAGGCCCTTGGGGAATTTAAAATATTTTAAATGGTGTTGTGATGTCTAGAAAGAAAGCAAAGTGAAGAAATATAAGAAATGATGTGACACATCCACATGGTAAGTGCATGAAGTGCTGTGATGGCCTTTGCCAAGATTCCCTTTCAGAAGAGAAAGCAAAACAGGAGGAGAGGACTCGGGAAGGGCGATAGGAAGGGACAGGGACAATAAAGGAGAGGAAGGGTTGCTTTATGGGTGTCCCAAGTATTTCATCAGTAAGTTACTGCCATTGTCAATACTGGTGTTCGAAAATTTTTACATTTTACAAAGCAGAGGAGAGTTTAGTTATTACTATGTTGGGAATACCCAAAATCAGATGCACAATTTTACTAGTATCTCTGCTTTCTCGCTCTCTTACTTAAAGCTTTATCTGCCTTTATATGGGCCAGTCTAAAATAATTTAGTGAGGAGGCTAGGGAAACTCATGTTGTTTTTCTTTAACCTCCCAACCAAATTCCAGATATAAAAGTTTTGTTATCTTTTTCTTATATCCTTCTCTCCACCTATACAGCATTTGGTTTTCCCAAGTTAGTGAAATGTGTGAAAACAAACACATTTAGTGAAAGGTCATGGTCCCTCCATGCTGTCTCATGGGATAACAGTCAGAGAAAGACAAGTATCACATGCTCTCACTCATATGTGGAATCTAATGAACAAAATAACCTGATGGAAAAACTGAATCCAGAGACACAGAGACATGGAACAGACTGATTAATCTCAGAAGGAAAGGAGGTGGAGGATGAGGGACTTGAGGATTGAGGAGAGATTAACCAAAGAACTTAAATGTATATAAGTGTAACCCATGGACACAAGACAATAGTGTGGTGAAGGTGGGGCAGAGGAGAGGGCAGGTTCGAGGTGGAGGGGTCAGTGGGGAAAAAAAGGAACATCTGTAATACTTTAAACAGAGAAAACAGAGAAAATTAAAAAAAGACCACTAAAACAGCTGGAAAAAACAATAGGTCATGGTGCCTGCTCCTGAGGTTTAAAACAAATGTGGGCTGTTCATATGTGTCCTCCTCTCACCATCCTGGATTACACACCATTCTTGGAAGATGATAGCAGTGATGTTACTGATGATGTTTACAGAATTGCAACTGGGAACCTTCCTTAGGAAATGCCACTACATAGGAACAACAGAACTCCAGCTTTTTGTGAAATTGAGCCTAGTCCTGGACAGGGAGAACTGTGTATTCTCTTCTTTCCTATGAAGTAATGAAAGCAATTATCAGCAAACTTTTAGTCCCCCAAGGTCCTCAGATCCTAGAGCAGTATTAGAAAATGAGATTTCATTGTGCTAGAGATAGTGTTTCACTGTGTGTATGTGAGGAGGCGTAAAGGGAAAAGAAAAAGATAAACAAATATGGCAGAGGGAGAGTAGTAGCTACTGGTTAGAGTGTTGGGGTATAGTTCTTCGGTGTTACTTCATTGTAATCCTTGTATGAGGAGTCACAGGTGTGTCAGTATACTTTTTCCCATGAGAGGACATTGTATATAAAATCCTTAGAGTTATTAGGTGAATTGTGAAAACACTTGGCTCAATTCTCAGTAATGATGAGAACTTACTGTTTTTCCGATTTGGAACTTGTTCCTTTTAAACAATTCTTACCTGGAACACCTCCAACAAACACAGGCTCCCTGTGATCAACTGGTGTTGGATTCAGGGGTCCAACCACATGGTTCACTTCAGAATCAACATCCAACTGAACCACATTTGAATCTCTAATAACTAAAATGTAAGGCAAAGACTGGTCAAAGATGGCACTGGAGTGATTCATTTTCACATGAACTTATTTATCACAGCAATAGGTTTTATTCAGAATAAATCCCACACTTTCTTCCATATCATTGAAAACATCAATGTCTAACCAAGCAATCATTGTGACATTTTCCTTTGAAAAGGAGGATATTTAAGATACTCTTTTTATGTAGATATTTAAGAATACTTAAGATACTGCCACATTTTTGCTCCATAAGTTATGCATTATTTAAATAACTCCCCAAGACTATTTTGGCAGCATTCATATTTTCAAATAACATGTGGATACAATATATATTTTATTACAATAATATTTGACTCTCTTCTCAGCTATTTCTAGACTCTTATTGACCATCTATCATATCACGTAGGTTATAGTCTAAGTTCTGCCCCACATCATCCCACAGGTGGGTGTGTGGCCTCACTTTATAAGAAAACCCAAGACACACAGTTCTCCTCACCTGTAATTCTGTGCCATCTGCCATCACAGAGACTCTGCTTGGGAGTTACTGAGGTGGAAAAGTCTCTAATGCCATTGTTGACTTTCACTATGACCTGCAAAAGACCAGGTACATTATATATCTTAATTTAACTTCTCTTCATCGTGATAAAATGAAATTTCTTAAAATAACTCACAGGAAGCATTGGTTAACAAACATCTATACATGCTTTGCAATTTGAACACAAGGGGTCACTCTACAATAGGCTATGAAATAGTTTAAACTGAATGCTCTGAGAACAAAATAATGACAGGAGAGATGAGGAAGAGAAATGATAAAGCAGAATGAAGTCTTTTATTTTTTAAAGGTGTTGGACAAAGCACCTGTGATATGGGAGAAGAGCATGGACTTTGGAGCCAAACTGCCTGGGTTCATATCCCTGTGCCCCCCCCTTACTCTGTGCCAGTTTTCTCATTTGTAAAACAAGGATCATAATAATACCTACCTCACAGAACTACTGGGGGATTAAATGAGTTAGTCCATATGGAGCATTTAGAATAGTGCTTCGCACATAGGAAGCACCAAATAAGGATTCATTTTATTATTATACTAGTGGCCCAGTGCACGACATTTGTGCACAGAAGAGAGGGGAGGGGAAGGGGTGTTCCTCAGCCCGACCTGCACCCTCTCCAACTTGAGACACCCCTCGCAGGATAACCAGCAATCAGACATTCCTGTCACAATCTAGACCTGCTGGCTCCTAACCGCTCACCTGCCTGCCTGATTGCCCCTAACTGCTTCTGCCTGCCAGCCTGATTATCCCTAACTGCTCCCCTGCTGGCTTGATTGCCCCTAACCATGTCTGCCTCAACCCCACACCCGGGACCCAGGATTCCCTTCTCCAACTGACAATAGGCACGTAGCACCTGGGCTTCCTTCTCTCTGGTCAGCCATTAGCACATGGGACCTGGGTTGGCTTTGCCCAGGCCAGCTGCATCTATGGGGGATGGTGGGCAGGTGGCTTTGCCCGGGCTGCAGCCGCAGGTGCTGGTGCCCAGGACTGTGGGATGGGTGGCTTCTCTGTCTCTTAGGCTGCAGCCAACCGCAGGCACTGGTGCCCGGGACTGCTAGCAGGCAGCTTTGCCTGGGCCCGGCTTTGTCAGGAAGGATGTGCAGATGGTCATCTGGAAGACGTGATGTCTAATTAGCATATTACACTTTTATTAGAATAGACCATGGTGTGTTTTTTTCTTACCATCATTAACCATAGTAACTGTTGCTTATGTATTAAAGTTCTATTCCTACTAAGTCTAGAAGCAGCCTCAGAATCCTTCTCACTATTCATCTTAAGTCTGATGCTTACTTGATCAGAATTAATACTTGAGGTAAAGCCTCTTACTGCAGATGTATCCCAGAATGTATGGCATCCTCTATGCTTTATGATCCAGCTAATAATACATTGCTTCAATCATGTTGATTGAGGTCATTTTTTCCCCTTGCAGTTTCTAGTAGTAGATTACCATCTACTGCACAGGAAGTAAAATTGACTCTCCATGTAGATCGCAAAATAAGGCATTTTTCTACTCAATAAAATTTCATTCTTTCATCATGAGTAATTTTGTTAACAATGTTTGGAGACAATAACAGTTTATAACAAATTGAGTGAATTATTGTTTCAGGTACTGTGCTGTGTCATACACAGATTTCATTTTATCTTTGCAACAACTCTATACAGTAGGTACTATAATGACACAGATGAGAACCCTGAGGTACAGAGAGATCAGGTAACTTGACCAGTAAAACCTGAAAGTGGCTGAGTCTTGTTTCAAATCCGTGAGCCATGCCATTTAACCATTATACTCCACACAGTATTGTGCTAGAGCCTGCTCTTACTGCTTCACAAATTTTTAGGAATTTTATAAGCTGATTGTTAAACATATTCATTATTAAAAATTAAATTATATAATCTTAAAAGTGAATAAATTACATTAAAACCAAAGGTAATATGTACTCTAAATTCATCACTCCTCAATTATTTACTACATTTTACTGTTCTGACTCTTGACATTATTTATGTCTTTTGGGTCTTTCTGGTGGAATATAATAGTGTATTACTGCATGTTTCTCCTCAGCTCTGCATTTAATGGCATCATATTAGCAGTTGAAATCAGCCATGGATGGAGAATTTATGCCACAGAAATTGGCCAATGGTATAAATCAGAGTTTTGTTTTCTTTGATTGAGTGCTAGTTGTTAAACATTTATCAGCACAACACTGACCACATTGCTGGTGGTGGTCTTGTCAGAATGTGTTATATTATGCAGATGAAAATCTACTTAAACAGACTTGGTGTAGACATTTTCAAAAATGGAAGAATTGTCCCTGTCAACTATTTTAGTTGATTCATATCTTCACTAATTGTCATCATTGTAAGGTTTTCATATGGATTGCTGGATAGAATATGTCATGCCCTGTCCCTGTCCCCTCCCTTTGTAGTCTTTGTTACCATAAGGACTCTAGTTTTCCATTTATATGTTTAAGTACCAACCTTAGGCTTAAAAATGTAAGCTTTTAACACTGCTCTCTTTGTTCCGTATTCTTCAGATGGAAAGTGGAATTGGGTTGCGACAGAGGAGAGAAATTCAGAAGGGGAACATTGGAGTAATGACTGCAGTGGGAGAAGAGGAAACCTATCTCCCGGGCCACAGGTGCTGGTGCCCTGGACCTCAGGGTTGGCAGCTTCTTCGGGTGGCTGCAGCCTAGGACCTTGGGGTGGGGTCTTGTTCGTCTCCTGGCCACAGCCAGCCGCAGGTGCTGGTGCCTGGACCGCAGGTGAGTGGCTTCTCCATGTCCCCTGGGATGCAGTGTGGGTGGCTTCTCTGGCTGGCTGTGGCCTGGGATCACAGGGCAGGCAGCCTCTTCATCTCCTAGGCCACAGCCAGCCTCAGGCGCAGGAGCCGGACTTCCCTGTCTCCCCTGACTTCTGCGTCTCCAATAGGCCTGGGGTGGCCAGAGCCAGAGTGCTTGCATGATAGCTGTGGTTGTGACTCAAGTGTCCTGGCTCTGGCCTCCGCCATCTTTGTTGGGTTAATTTGCATATCACTCCTGATTGGCTGGTGGGCGTGGCTTGTGGACATCAAGAAGGGACAGTTAATTTGCATGTTTCTCTTTTATTATATAGGATGGTTTAACAGAAGGTATCAGTTACATCAAGTTGGAGATACCAATAAAATATGTTGCTTTTTCTTATATTTAATGATCTCATGGAAGTTCTTTAGTAATATTTTAGAATGAAAGTTGTATTTGTAACAATTTTTAAAATTTCTAGTTTTGAACATAATATATGTATGTATATATATCTAGTATACATAGATTCTAGTTAGTTGTTTTAATGTTTGTAGGTTTTGATAGTTGGGTATATTTGCTGCTTCCATTTGTTGTAAAAAAAGTATCCAATTCTTTTGCTAAAACCCTTTAATTATGTGGTTATTGTTGATCTTTTTTTAAAAACCTATGTCACATTTTCATGGCTCTTTGTTCTAATCAAATCAATTCCCAACATATACCTAAATTTGAATCTAAATATTGCCTGCATCTAAATTTCATGTTATAACTTCCCTGTTTTTTTTTCCCCTCCCAGATAGGAAAGATTGATGAAATCTTTCTGTAAAATATATCTTCTTTAGATCTAGAATCCAAGGTCACAGGAGATAGCCCATTAAAACAATTTTTAACACACTACCTGCCCATTTTTCATGTGAACATTTAGATACTCCCCGTTGACACTGTGACCATGAACAAGGGTTCCGGAACTGCTTCTGGGACGGACCTCAAAGGCAATCTCAAACTTCAATCCAATGTTGAAAGACTCATCTGTGGAGAGAAATACTAGTAAGTCTCAAGAACAGCAACCTAAATTTTGTAACTATGGTGTCACTTTGTCATAATATATTTTTGTATGTCTATTTGAAAGTATAATGCCTTTTTTTTAGTAGAAAAGTAGAAAGTGGAATTTTTTTTTATGTCAAACACATTGTGGAAAGCTCTGTGGGGGAACTGAGATAGTAGTACATCACTTCTGTGGAGTGTGGGGTGGGGACAGCATGTTGAAAATATTCTGTGGCTGTGGGAGCTCAGGGGAGGAGGACCATTTACTATGTCCAAAGTGAGAAAGGAGGAAAGGGTACCATTGGTCCAGACACTGGAGAGTTTGGAGAGCACTGTGGAGGCTTGTGTGGCTGGATTGTCCTCTTAAGGGGAGGAGGAGGCATGGTGGAAGGGCTCTAGTGTGCAAATGTGGAAGTCAGACTTTATTTTCAATTCATTGAACGATAAAGCTGACTTGGTGAGATCTGTATTATGAAGCAATTTTTAAACAAATAGAGATAGCTTCCACCAGTGCTGCAGAGCATTTTATAGGAAGAAGAAGTAAGATCAGCAAATGCAGTTAAAAGCTACTATTGCAGTCATGAAATAAAATGAATTCTTCTTGAGAATAGCCGCATCCACTCCCAGAGACCCATTGCAAACTGGGGCATCTTAGTAATGTTCACTCAATGTGTCTCCTTATAAATCACTTTTTAATTTTCCCCGGCAATTAATAATTTATGTTTATGGGGAACATAGATTGTGCTAGTTGCTATGCATTTTAAGCTATGTTTCTGAGTTCTTATCACTGAAATTTAATGATGGGCTGAGAAATGTGAGTGTAGGTGCTTTAGTAGGGAAAAAGGAAAAGAAAGTAATATCATAAGCTACACAAAGAGAGGAAATATTCCCTCTAGTTACTCTATTGGACATGGCGGTGGTTTAAGAGGGTTACTTACTTGGTTGCATTGGAATGTCTTTATTCAGGAGCACAAAGTACCTAAGGGCCTTGAGAGCAGGCAATATGTGGAGCATTTTATACCTTTTTCTTATCCCCTTTCCCAACACATACCCTGGTGCTCACACCTAATGGTTGTGCTAAGGAATGTTTGTTGGAATGTACTGGATGGGGATTATGTGTAGTCAGTTAAGCTTCTATTTGTTTTTAGAACTTTTATGTTCCTTCACCTGGCAGAGGGACTGTCAGACTGGAAGCATACAATAAAAACTGTTGAATGAGAAAGAATATAATAGCCAAGGAGAATGCAAATCTTACATAATAAAAGCCTAATATGCAAATCGACCATTGGAATGACCGGTGGAATGACTGGTTGCAATGACATGCACTGACCACCATGGGGCAGATGCTCAATGCAGACGCTGCCCCCAGCCCATAAGCCTCAGGCAGGCCAAGGCAGGTGTGTGTGTGTGTGTGTGGGAGGGGGGTGGGGGTGGCAATTGCCCTACTGGTTGCCCCACAGATTGGCCCTGATCACTGGTCAAGCCTAGGAACCCTACCCATGCAAGAATTTCATGCACCAGGCCTCTGGTTCAGAAATAAAATTTCCGAAGGTTAGCACTGTCTGCTGCTGTTATAGTGCAAGGGAAGGAAGTGGAACTTCCTTTAGCGGGGACAATGGGTCATGCTATGAGGGAGGAGGAGACCTAGAGAGCAAGGTGGTTGAGAGCTGACATGGGTCAGACCACCAAGTAGCACAGACAATTCCAAAGAAGCCAAGATGGTCTACATCCAGACATTTAGAAGCTGTGGAGAAGCTTGATTGGGGAAAGCAAACAGGGATGGGCAGGGGTTTCTGGTTTGGAGTTGTAGGAAGGGAGAAAGTGGTCCTTGTGGAAAGAGGCTATTTTCTAGGGCTGCGTGAATTTGGCATTCTGAAGTTCTGACTGATGGGCCCCAATATCCACTCCTAAGAAAAAAGTATTTCATAATTCATGATTTCAGCATAAGTCATTGTTACCTAGAACTGCGTATCCTCCTTCTGATGAAAAGTATGTTCCTGTTTCCATTGGACCTTCAAAACAAGGAGTCACGCTGAATGTCTGAGAAGCAGAGGTGATGGAGGCCCCATTGAGCTGGAGATTGCTGAGACAGCCACTGAAACTGTAGACTGAGTTTATCTGAGAAAAGAAGACATTTCTTAAAATCTATTTTCTCAACACTCACAGATGCACCAAAGGGAATAAAAATGAAGGAATTTGAGTCTTGAGAGAAACCAAGTAACTCCTGATTTATCTTAGCTATCTGAATGATAAATAGTTTTCCAGGTAGTTGCTTTTTAACTAATTCTTTCAAGCTGGAATTTTCCTTGATAATGTCAGCCTGCTGTAGTTAAGTATGAAAATGTTTACGTATACCGAGACCAAATAAATTATAGTTGTGGTTTTCAAACTGAATATTAGAAATATCTTAGTTTGTTTTACTTCAAGAATGATAGCTGTGTCCAAGATCACTAATAAGGGCTAGCAAAATTCTTGTTAAATTTACTATGGCTAAATAAACATCAGAAAGCTCAAATTTCTGGCTTCATTGGCTGTTTTTGTGGTTGAATATTTATCATACCACAGGACATGATAACTGGTTTCACACCGCTTTTGAAATCTTTTAAAGAGGTGGTCATAAAAATGGGACTACTTACCTAATATTTAATTAAACACAAACCCTTCCTCGCTTTTTTGTGTTATTTCATATGTTAATGAATCTTAGAAACGTATTAATTGTGTTAAAATCAAATCCATATTTATATATGAAAATTTAGTCCCTAAATTCATTACCTTTATTATAAAATGTTTTAAGTATAATATTTTAAACTTTTAAATTATAAAAATAACATGTTTCTTACTATGCCCTCACTTCTCTCAAGGTAACCACATTTCCTTGTACATTTACAAATTGTGTGTGTGTGTGTGTGTGTGTGTGTGTGTGTGTCTGTTAAGAAACAAAAATGAGATCATCGTTTACATAATTGCCTGAAAGGTTTTTTTTCACTCAATAATACATAATCAAATGACTTCCTTTTTTTTTTTTTTTTTACATAAAGGTATGGGTACTTGCTGGATAAATAAGAATCTTCTGAAAACATAAATTTTCATGCCAGTTTATACCTCTGAAACTTTTTTCCTCTCACCTTTACCTAGAATTAAAAGATCACTTCTGACTTTGTAATGCCAGAGGGTGGAGAGCACTCACTCAACTCCAGGCAAACTACGGTTTCACTCTGGCCAGTTTCCTAATCATAGAATGAGGGCTGGAGTAAATGATCTTCCAGCTCCAAAGGCCTATGACTCTCCCTAGTCAACCTGGCTTACCTGGACATTTTTCACAGCTCTCCCAGGAGCTACACCTCCCAAGTAAATGGGACCTTGGATTTTCCAGGCAGCTCTGGTAGGAGGGAGACTCTCTTCTAAGACTCGAAGACCATCAATTACCAGTCGGCCACTGCTCTTTTCCCGAGTAAATATCACCTGGATGGAGCAAGGTAAATAGCACGTCTCAACTACATGCCTAGATGAGGGGAAAGACCATGTTGCCTCCTCTCCCAACTTTACTATTTCAATACTGTGGGAAATCTGCGGAAATCCTTTAGAAAAAGGGTCCTTCTCCCAAGGTCGGGAGTTTGTCTCTTGCTTTGAGGCTTGATTCAAAGTTACAGGCTTAACTTCTGAATGTAACATTTATTTGGCAGAGTTCTCTATAAAGCTCTTCCAGCTGGCCAGCCTACTTGCTTCTCCTAAATCTATTGTAATTGACCTTAAGGCAGCTTACATTGCTTACTCTTTCCATTATATACACACTGACTTGCTTCTCTCTGTTATGTCCTATCTTCCTAAAACATACATGCCTCACTTTGTATTTTGTACAGCTTAGTTCAGGAAAGACATTCAGCAATTATTGTTGAGAATCTAGAATATTAAAACAGAAAATCTAGAATATAAAAACACAAGTGAAAAATCCTTAGACACCAAACTTCAGCTTATGTTGGTCATTGATTCTTTGGTTAAAATAATTGCGCTAAAAATTGATTGGTCAAAAAATTATACTCAGACTGTATCTCTTTTAAAACAGTGTGTTTCAGGATTTTTCTAAGAAATTAATAAAATTTTATGAAATTGAAACTCTGAGCATATGGAAACGAGTTTAAAATAGAAACTTCTAGAGAAACCAATAGTGGGGCATTAGTGCCAGTCCATTTGCCAGTGGTGAATATTTGCTGAGAATAATATTCTCTGCCTTCAACTTACATCATGCCACAATCCATCATTGTATTTCTCTTGGCTCCTAATCTTCAGCTTCTTGTGGCCAACATTAAACATGAAAACCAAGCGACCGTGGGCTAAGAACAGGGTCATGAAGTCATTTTCCTCCTGATCTGAGACATAGAAAATCATCCCATGGGAGGAGCGAGTTTTCAGACGAATGGAAAACTGAGATCTGGCAAATGAAAAGAAAAAGGTTGCCACCTGTAAAATGGGCCTGAGGGTGATCCCTAACTTCCCAAAGCAGTACTGAGGAAGGGAGAGTAAATAAGGAGCCATTCTCTGTCCTCCCAAGCAGCGTTTCTTCTAATGATCCTTTAGCATTATTACTGAAGTACGGATAAGCACTGCTAGTGCAAAAATGTAAATCCTTCTCCATTTCCTTATGCAGCAGGAGTACAGTCCACATTTAAGGAAGTGTTGTTTCAACTAAAGATCATGTCATATCTTGCTTTAAAAATGTGGTTGCAGTTAGTTTAGCAAAAATCTATATGTTAAGGAAGCTTATTCATGTGGACAAAATAGAAGTGATTGATTAATATGTATATGGGCATATAAACAATATGATTTGTATACTATCTAAAATACAGATGCAATTTTTCCACAGTAAAAATTAATCAATGAATATCACATGTTAAACACAGCCACCAAAGTGTGTAGAAATTAAAATTTTATAGAACTTTAGCTCCAGGCCATAGATAAAATACATTTACTAGGCTAACTTCCACATTCTTACTGAAGGATACAAAATCCTGCTTTTGCCTATTAGGCAAATAGCAAATTAGAAGTTATTAGACATTTCTTATTGAATGTACTGCCTGTCTAAGCAAAAGAGCTATATGAGACCTATATAAGAATATTTGGGTGCTAACATTTTATTTTTTAAAATATTTTTATTGATTTCAGAGAGGAAGGAAGAGGGAGAGAGAGACAGAAACATCAATGATGAGAGAGAATCATTGATTGGCTGCCTCCTGCATGTTTCCTACTGAGGACTAAGCCTGAAACCTGGGCATTTGCCTGCACCGTGACCTCTTGGTTGATAGGTCGATACTCAACCCCTGAGGCACACTGGCCTGGTTTGCGTGCTAACATTTAAAAGGTAATCTTTAATAATACTCCATAGCCTGAACATTTGTGAAATACCAGGAAGAAATGAGGAGCTTCAGTGATAGCTTGAGGGCCAATAGAGATGATCATCTTTTTCTTATTATCTTCCCTTTCGGTGCCACATGAATCATATTTTTTGTCATTAAAATAAATACTAAATAGTGCATGATTTATACTTTCCAATAAATCACATTCTTTGTGACTTTCTTCTCCAAAGTAAGGTGCATAAAACAGCATTTTACTAGGAGTTTGCTGTGTGTTATCAAAAAGAAAAGACAATCAAAGAGAGAAAGATGGAGCAAATTTCAAGGACTCATCTAACCTTGATATCACCTTCTCTTCCCCGCTCCCGCTCCCCACCCCCCAACAAATTGCTTTCAGATTGTAAGTAGGAATGCTTCTGAACTGCTGGAAGGTTGATAAGGAAAGACACTGGAAATGCACATATGCAAATAAAGATGAAGGCTGGTCAGGGTATTAACGTTTCTGGAGGGATAGTATGTTACTTTACTTTTCACCAAAATCTCCTTTCAAGTGTTCAAACTCTTGGCGGCTGTTGGCTGTTCCTCCATATTGGTAGGCATGCTCTATTGCTCTAGGGCTGTTGGAGAGGTGGCAGTGAGAGTCTCTTAGAGCAATCTTCTCTAGGAATTTCAGGCCAATAGGATCCCTAGAAGGTGCGTCTTTATTTTTCTCTCCCTATAAGAGTAGGAAATAAATGATACTAAGGGATAAAAGTGACATACTAATAGCAAAAATTCATTTGTTATTTCCTTATCCAACAGCAACAACAATAATAAAACAGAGTGTACTATTTGTGCATTTCCCATTAATGATATGGCTACTCATACTTACCACTATAAGCAAATAACAGCAGGAGATGAAGCAGTAACAGCAATGCACTATGTTAGCAAATCCAAAATTCTAGTCTATGATAGTAAAGCAGAATTAAACTGAAGCTATAAGGATAATGTTCTATCATTTATTTTTTTATTATTTTTAAAAATATGTTTTTATTGATTTCAGAGAGGAAGGGAGATGGAGAGATAGAAAGAAACATCAATGATGACAGAGAAGCATCAATCAGTTGCCTTCTGCATGATCCCTAAAAAAAATTGGCAATAATATAACCCTAGAGTATCAATCAATAAAATCCACATATTATAGGCAACAACATCACTTTTGACACATACATTTTATTATTTACACATGCTGTGCAAAACATTAAAATACCTAGCAACATCTTCAAAATATTTTTTGGTAATAAGCTATGTAGTAAACGTTTATGGGACAGGAGATAGAACAATTTAAAAAATTACCTGTGCTTTAAAATTGCACTGCTGATTTTAAAATTTAGAGTTGTGAAATTATGGTTATTTAGTCTTACTTTTTGAAGCAAAAGTAAATGCAAATAAATCTGATCATTCAGGCATTGATTCATTTATTCAAGCAAGTGTTTATTGATTACCTAATAGAGGTGAAAAAGAAAGAAATCAATGTTTCTGTAAGTCTTCCATGGGCAGTGGTGTGTGGTGGGGAATAGAAAAGTAGTGAGAAGTGGTGCCTATATTTTAAGAAACTGAAAATGAAATTGAAGAATGGGTATATAAATAGCAAATTGGAAGATGGTTTGAAAGAACCTTAGATGACTTGCTGGAGCTTGGGGTTTTATTTTTTAGGTGATGAGGAGCCCCATAGGTTTTAAAAGTGGGGAGTGGTGTGATTTGACCCACTTAGGAAGAAAGCTTGCAACAAAGGAAGGGAAGAGAGGAGAGGAAATGTTTGCAGTAGAGAGAACTGGAGAACACAGCAAGCCAGGGTGGGATCCAGGATTAGGTAGGGGAAAAATCCTGGTTCCAGATTATTGAATGAACTCACGCCTTTAGTTTTCACCCTTCCCTAATTCCCATTGAAATATCAAAAGAACTATACACATTAAAATATATCCATCATAGTCCTGAAATCTAGGAGGGTTTCTACTAGAAGAAATTTCCAGGAGGTATTTCTAGGAGATATCATACAATTAATGGTTTCATATCTCAGTCTGGTTCTGGCCCTGGAGAATCTAAGGATGGTCGTTAGATTAGAGAAAGTGGAGTGGTGCTTGGAGACTCACCCTTCTAAAGAAAAACCCACCTGGTCCCACCAAGATACCCCCTCTTCCCTTCCTCACATAGTAGTCAGGACTCAGAACCTGGTTCACAAGCACAGAAGCAGGTTTTTCTTTTGGTGGAGGAAATATGTGCAGTTACCAATGTTGTTTTGGCCCAGGCCCTCATCATCCCAGTCATGGATGGGAAGAATAGGATGGAGTGGGGCTTCTGGAAACTTTCTTTCTAACATATCTTGGGAAATTCCCCCAAACTCCATGCTGTATTCCAATGGAGCAGCATGCCTTATACTGGGAGATACGATCACTTTTGTCTCATCGAAGGG
The DNA here is from genome assembly GCA_004026665.1 of Murina feae. NCBI lineage: Eukaryota > Metazoa > Chordata > Mammalia > Chiroptera > Vespertilionidae > Murina > Murina feae. The sequence continues at coordinate 62,775 of PVJC01001940.1, read as the reverse complement.
CTTAGGAAATGTCTCATCGAAGGTGGGGGTGAGAGGTTGGTGGGGGATTGGGAGTTTTCTCCAATTCTGGCTATTCCTGATTATCTCCATTTCTACGGAGATGATCTCACTCTTCCTCAGTAGTGCATCAGCTTCACCATAGGAGGAGCGACAGTGAATTAGATCACAGGGGCTCCACAAAGCAGGAGGTTATTGGACCATGACAGTCTCAGCTCATCAGCCCTGCCTTTCTCTGCTTCAATGTGGGAATATATGGACTAGGATCTTGTCTGCTGAGAAAATTAGTGAACTCTGCTATCTTTATATATGGCAACCAAATACCATAAACCCTCTGTGGATATATGCTCGGAATATTAATTGTAATAAAAAGAGAAGTTATAATTTAATCAATTGCTTCATTACCATGTAACAGAGACTCAGCTTATTTAAAATGGCTATGTGTGTGGGGATTCTCCCTGAACCCCATTAGACTCTGACTTTATCAATGCAATTTATTTTTCTGAGGGTCTATTAGTTGCAATCCAATTGGTGGAACCAATTTCAATTTAACAAGATTATTTTGTTTCAGACAACAGCCAAACTAGTTAAGGTACTTAAGAAAAAGAGGCCAATGTGTTATAAAGCTATGGACACATCTCAAGAACACAATCTAAGCGAAGATAGCAGAGTGGGTCTTATCAGGGGCAAGAATTAGGAATTAGAAAGCCAGGAAGAATCAAGACACTTCTTTTCTGGATGTTTCGGGTATTTCAGCTTTGTCTTTCTCAGAGTATCTGTTATCATTCTTCTTCCTCTGCAGGGCAGCTTTCTGCCCTTTTCTCTTCTTTATCTGTGCACGATTAACACAGAGCTCTTAGGTTTACGTGTTTTCTAGTCAATGACCAGCCTGGAGGAGTCTCTTTGGGCTCTGAGTTTCCAAGAAGAGAACATGATGGCTCAGCTGAGTTGACATGGTGTACCTTGGTCCAATCACCTACATCAAGGTAGATGAAGTCACAAACCCAGTAGGGAGGGAGTCAGTTTTCAGAGAAGAGCGTTGTTGGCCAGATTTCTAAACTGTCTATTACAACTGTCTATTATTCTCACATTAAACACCAAATGAGGAGATACTTTCCCAATTAAATTTGAAAACATAAATATCACAAAACATTTTCAGGCTGGAACATAGTGGTAAGATAGGTACTCTTATATACTCATAAGGAAATATAAAATAACTGTTAACTTTTTGGAAAGTAATTTGTTTTGATCCAATAGTTCTGCCCCTCAGGAATATATCCTAAAAAGTTATTCAGTAATATGATTAAAGATTAATGTACTATGATTTTCATCTATAAAAGAGAAGAAACTGGAAACAACTGAGTCTATTTGTGGTTAAATTAATTATAATAAATGCATAAAATGGAATATTAGTAAGTTATTGTGAAAATAAATTATTATGAGCCCTAATTGCTATGATTCAGCCTTGATGAAAACTTAAACCTGAGGCCACAAGTTTTTCTTTGTAGCTATTTAAGGAGCTTTTGATAAAAGAGCAAAAACAAGAGAAGATTAGCAAACACTGACGTTCAAACTATTAAAAAATATAAGTGAAATCTATAGTGATTTTGTGTCTTATTACAAAATTGAGTTTCGAAGACTTTTTACCATAAAGACTAAGAGGTTATTATAATATTGAAAAGTTTGTGTTAGCAACTATTGATTGTAACCTTGAGACTATTAATGTTTGTTTAGGAAATTACATTTGATAGACAGCCTCATCTAGAAAACTGTTTGCTTTAGAAGGCTGATCTTCTTCATCAGCCTATGACATTAATCTGCTGTCTACAATCACCTGACAGTGTTCAATCCCAGCTAAAAAATTCTCATGATAAACCTTTAGTATCTAATATAATAAAAGAGTAATATGGAAATTGACCCTAACTCTGTTATACCTAAGCCATGCCCACTAGCCAAGCCATGACCACCAGCCAATCAGAGCAGCTGTATGCAAATTAACCCAGCCAAGATGGCAGCCGGTAGCCATGGAGCTAGAGCAAACAAGAGGCTTCCATTACACCAGCGATGCAGGAAACTGCCTGTCTAGGGAAGCTGTGGCCTTCCGCTCATGGCAACAAAGTTTCAATTATAGAAGATAAATAAAGCCCAGAAACCTGATTCCAGCCAGCCACGCTGAGACGTTGGGTCAATGGAAGCTGTGGCCAGCTTGCAAACAGCCATCAGCCCCTCACCCAGGCTGCCCAGGCACCCCAGGGGGAGGGACACCCACCTTGAAGGGACTGTGGCCAGCCTGCAAACAGCCATCAGCCCCTTACCCATGCTGGTCTGGCACCCCAGCGGGAACTCCACCCTGATCCGGGACACCCTTCAGGGAAAACCAGCTGGCCCCCACCCATGCACCAGGCCTTTAGCCTATATAATCCTTTATAATATAAGGGTAATATGCAAATTGACCCTAACAGCAGAACAACTGGGAATGACTGGTCACTATGACACACACTCACCACCAGGGGGCAGATGCTCAATGCAGGAGCTGCACCTGGTGGTTAGAGCACTCCCACAGGGGGAACTCTGCTTAGCCACAAGCCAGAAGGCTGCCAGTACAGTGGTGGTTGTGGGAGTCTCTCCTGCCTCCTCAGCAGCACTAAGGATGTCTGGCTGCAGCTTAGACCTACTCCTTGCTGGCAAGTGGACATCCCCTGAGGGCTCCTGGGCTGCCAGACTGGCTGTCTGACTGCCAGCTTAGGCCCAATTGCCCTGGGAGCAGGCCTAAGCCAGCAAGTGGACATCCCTCGAGGGAGGATTCCCAGATTGTGAAAGGGTACAGGCCGGGCAGAGGAACCCCCCCCAAGTGCACAAATTTTTGTGCACTGGGCCTCTAGTCAGTATATAAAGGTGGCAGTAAGATTTCATCAGAATTTAATAATCTCCTCTGAAAAAATCCTTCAAAGTATCCCCTAGCAAACTCCTTCATAAAAATAAATGAAATTCTTTCTCTGCCTGAATCACTTTATAGAGTTTCCCATGTGAAATTCAGGAAGGGATCCCGAAAAACTTATAAGATTCGATTATACTAGTACATGAACAAAATTACTAATATTGATAAAGAAATTATGTGTGAACAAAGGGAAGTTTCAGGAGATTCTAAAAAGTGTCCTATTGTAAGCTGAACTATATGGTCAGTGAAAAACCAAGATATAATGGGCAGTGAAAAACCATCCAAAGTGAGAAGCTGGGAGATGGGAGGGGGGAGGGGAGGAGGATGCTTCCCTCTGCTATGGTTCAAAAGCCAGCTTGGAAAGAAATCACTTCTTCCCCTGCAAAGATGCTCAACCTCACTGGCATTCAAGAACATGCAAACCAGAATCAGATGCCAACTTTGTCCACTAAATTGACTAAATTATAAAAATGTGACCATATCCAGTGTTAGCAATCGTGAGGAACAATGGGTCTTCTCAAATGTCATTTGTGAGACTCTAAGTCAGTATTGCAAATGCACATTCCCTTAATCTAAGCAATTGCACTTTTAGGAACACTCCTGAGACTTTATAGAAATACTAGTGGCCCAGTGCACGAAATTCAGGCACATTAAAAGGGGATTAATTAGAGGAAATATTTTAATATTGCTATTTGCCCTTTCTCTATAATAGAAGTGTCAGAAATTAAAGAAAATTAGTAAAACGTATATGAAAATCTTCCTCCTGTCAGGGTCTGGGGTGCACCATGGAACCCAGAGTCAAGTCTTCAACCACCCACGTGCACCTCAAAATTGCTCCAGACCCAAACCTGGATGGCCCCCCTTCATTGGGCTAGATCCAGACCCACTCTGTCAAGCTTTGCCAGGTGGGGAGGGTAGGGTGCAGCCTCAGGTCCCCTGGGTGCCAGGGCAGGGGGGCATGGCCTGAGGTCCCCCATTAAGCCCTGCTGGGTGGAGGGAGTGGCCTGTGATCCCCCAGCCTGGTGCCAGGGCAGGAGGCAGAGCCTGAGGTCCCCTGGCCCAGCACCAGGGTGGAGGGCACACCTTGAGGGCCCCCGTCAAGTCCCGCTGGGTCGGGGGCACAGCCTCTGGTCCCCTGGCCTGGGGCCAGGGCGGGGGGCATGGCCTGAGGTCCCCCAGCCTGGCACCAGGGAAGAGGGTGCTGCCTGAGTTCCTCTGGCCTGATGCCAGGGCGGGGGGAGCAGCCTGAGGTCTCCTGTCAAGCCCTGCAGGTGGAAGGTACAGCTGAGATCCCCTGTCAAGCCCCATGCAGGAGGTGGGTGGCTGCGTAGCCTCAGGTCCCTGCTGATTGCTCCTTAAGACTCATTATGGGAACTTAGCCTCAGCTGTGGGTGCAAACTGACCGGAGTGATGGTCAATTTGCATATTCCCTCTTTATTATATAGGATAACAGCTCACGGTTACCAAATGTTTACTCCACGCCAGGCACCGTATTGAGAGCATTTCCTGCATCAACTCACTTAATCCTTATAGCAACTCTATGATGCAGATTGCTAAATATTTATTGAATATTTTGTGCATTGCTCTAGGCTCTTAGGATAAATCAATGAACAAAACGAAGGAGTTTGTATTCTAGCTGAGGAGACAGACAATAAAGGAGCTGCCGCTGGGTCTGCCCATCTGCAATAGATGATCATGCGGAACTGCTCCAGCATCTGATAAAGAGGAACCAGCAGGCGTTCAGCATGGGACCCAATAACCTCAAGGATCGCAACTCCTCTGGCTACAAAGGGCTCTTTCTCCACAAGATGGTGGGCGTGGAGCCGGTACCCACGGCAAAGGTGTGGTGGTCATCAGGAGCGGAGATCCGGCCAGCGAAAACCGGCCATCTCCTACGTGCAGACCACCATCAACAAGAACGCCCAGGCCACCTTAAACAGCATCTGGCACATGATCCACAAGAACAGGTACCACCCGGATCTGCGCGGGGCTGCCCTCTGAAGGGCGAGTGCCATCCAGGGCAGCCAGAAGCCCGTGATGCTGAAGAGGAAGCGGGGTGCTCTACCAGGAGATCCTGAGCACCCCTCCCCCTAAAGCAATAAAGGTGTCAGCCAGCTCTCCTGCAATCAAACAAAAAACCCCATAATAAATAAAGTATATAATCAATTAAAATGTGACAAATGCTATGGGGAAAAGAACTAGAGAAAGGAAACCAGTAGTACTGTGGAAGGCAGGAGGAAGGCTGTGGCATAAAGTAAGCCTCATTGAGCACACGGGAGTTGAGTGCCCCTAGAAAGAGGAGGAGGAGTCATCTGTGCAGACACTGGGGAAAGAGTGGTCTAGGCAGAAGGGAAGCTGAAGTAAAGACCATAATGCTGGAGTGTCCATGGTCCATTCCAGGAATAGCCAGGAGATCAGTATGCAGAGAAGAGCTAATGAGGAAAAGGGGCCTGGATAAGATGAGGCTGCTTATGACATTGTAGGAATCTGGGCTTTTGTTTTGAGTACAGCTGGGGTCCACTTTGAGCAGAGGAGTGACATAACATGCCTCATATAAGGTGTTCCAAAAAATGTATACACACTTTGAATGATTATAAAAGTCAGTGTTTATTAACATACAGTTCATTTTCAGACTTTAATAGCATCCCGCAGAAATGAATACTTTTGTCAATGCCTATTTTCAAACTGATGACTGTTCTGGTCCAGGCACTGCTGATAACTCAAAGCAATGGAATCGCAAACAATAAGAATAATTTTGTTTGGTATTTGTGCACCCTCAATCCATCAACTGTTGCTGGTTTTGTGCCATAAATTTTATCGTATATGTAGCCCCATAAAAAAGTCTAGTGGATTCATTTTCTTTGTTCAAAGCTTAGTCTGGCTTCACCCATTATTTCAAATCAGTTAAACCTGAAAAGGAGTGAAAATTAAGTGAGTTATCACCTTATAAATACAGGGTATCCCAAAACGTGTATACACACTTTGAATAATTATAAAAGCAGTGCTAGTAGGACAACTGTGTTTTCAAATTCCAGTAATGTTTCAGGATGAATTTCAATTGTTCAAAGCTTAATCTGGCTGAAAAGAAAGACACATTGATGGAGCTATCAGCTGTGAAAGTGTGTACACATGTTTTTGGGATATGCTGTGTTTATAAGGATCTGGTCCTTGTGTTGAGAAGAAGCTGTTAGGAAACCGTACAGAAGCAGGGTGGCCTGGTCAGAGGCTATTGCCACAATACAGATGTGAGATGACGGTGGCCTGGACCAGGTGGGAACATCGGAGTCTGGAGCTTATTGTTAGAATCGGACCAGGAAGGTGTGGGCAGTAGGTGGGAAAGGTTAGACTAAAAGAATGAGAAAGAAAAGTAGCCAGAGAATGCAATGGAAGAACACAAGCTTCGATGATGGAGCAGCTCTGGTTGATGCCACAGATCAGTTATACATGTGAGTGGTTGAAGTGAAGGTGAAGGAATGAGGGGGAAACAAGGGTAAAGTCAGAAACTTTAACAATTTCTGTGATTGTGACAAAAGCCTGCCATGGTTACACAAAAGCAAATACCACTAGAGAATAATAGTACTAATAATATGATATATACATATCAATTGTTAGGCACAGAGCAATTTTAACCATGCTAGTGAAAAGTAGGTGGAAGTATGAGTAAAAGCTGATTTGAACTGTTTCTTCAGGAACCAGAATTGATGCTACAAAGCCAGTGAGTTGGACTATTTGCTACTATAAGAACCTTATCTTTGTATAGTTGCGAATTAGAGTAAATTCTACAGAGCATTAGTGTCTAAATTTGCATGCGTGGAATACTAGGGCACTCAGGAACTTGGCGCAGCATTAGCTTTTACCTTTCTATTCTGACTTGTTTTAGGCTTTGAGGAATTTTTTCCTTTTTTGTGAAGGAGCAATAGTGGCGAATTTTCCATGGGACACTCGTAAAGGGAAGTGTGGACCTTTTCAGAATACCGCTGGAAATCTTCGACCTCCACATCTCTGTCCAACCTGTGTTGTAACAAAGGGAAAAATATCTTTAAAATGTTGTTCAGAATTACATAATGAAAACTATGGAAGTCAGAGAAATGAGCAATTAAAACAATTTTTGATCTTTATCCATCAACCACTATTTTAATCAGAATAGTTAAAATGATCATTTAACCAATTAATTAATAACTTCATGCCTGGTACCAACACATTCTGACAGATGAACGTCATTCCCTCACCACACTCTGGATGACTGCGGCCACCTCTGAATTACTCAATCTGTGTTAAATTCCTCCCTTGCTAGTTCTTGTACTCAGGGAGCCCTCACTGTCTTTGTTAAGGACCTAGATTAATGGCTTTGTTTAAAGTCAGGCATGAAATTGAGAACACTTTCTTAAACCTGTAACAAGGATTTGGGTATGTTGCTCTGTACTCTATCATTAATAAGATGTACAGAAATAATCACATCTAATATTTATAGCTTGCTGTATGCCAGGTGCTTTATGCCCATTATCTCATTTAATCCTCATAACAAGCATCCCAGGCAGGCACTATTAGTATCTGAATTTGCAGGTGAATAAAAAAAAAAGCTTACTTTGCCAAAGCCATACAGAAATCAAAGGGCTAGAAAAGCTGATTACAAACCCAAGTATGTCAGTTGCTCAAGCATATACAAGCTTCTAATGACTACCCTAATGCCTCTGATAAATTCCATAGTTCTGTTTAAATAATACAAATATTTTCATTATTGACTTGATCTTCTTTATTAACCATGTGGGTATATAAAAAATAAAAATAGTATACCTGGTAAAGTAGGCATTACTTATACAGCCGGTGAAATTAGCATACTGGGGACTGATGGGCGAGCCGCCGAAGTAGAACTTCTTTTCATCTACTTGTGTGTGCTCCGCTTTCCCTTTGGTAGGATTCTTACTCCCAAGCCTGCTTTTATCCACTATCAGTTCGTATCTGCAAGAGAAAAAGCATTTTTACGGAGCACACAGCTAACATTCTACCTTGAGTGCCATTCTAGGTTGCAGGTGTTCTCAGGGCATTGAAATGGGACATCTGGTTAATAAAAAGACAATAGTTTTCCAGACTCTGTATGAGGCCTAGGATAAAACGACTGAATGTTTCCATATACAGAAAAGGCCCTCCAAACCAGGATTAGGATTTAAACTCATAAAAGAAGAAGTTAAGATGACTAGTCATCAGCATTGTTGTGTCATTGTTTGCTTGTTTTTCTTTTTGGTGGAAAAAAAAATCAGGATCTACCTTCCTCCTGGTGATCATTCCCACATGCTTGTGGGAGATTATTTTCAGTGAAATAATGTTTCATTGAAACATTGAGTCCTGAAAAGATCTATTCATGTTTTCCTTGGATGGAGGGCTCCACAGAAGTAGACACAGAATAGGAGCAGTCTACAACAGAGGTTCATGTCTTATCCCAGAAAGCTTCTTATTATGGAAAAGAAATTCAGTCTCACATATTTTAAAGATAAAATGAGAGATTTTAAAATGTGGCCATAAGTGTTCCATTCTCAACCACCAAATGTAAAACTAATGAAACCAACATCTGCTGAGCTCCTTTATGCAGAACTCTGCCCTCCACTGATTCAGGCACTTTCCTCAAGGAGATTATAGTCTATGGTTTTTTGTTTGTTTGTTTGTTTGTTTGATTTTTATTATTGAGAGCATTACAGATGTCCCCCATTTTCCTCCTTTGCCCCCCTCCATGCAGCTCTCACCCTACCCCAGGCATTCACTGCACTACTGTCTGTGTCCAGGGGCTATGCATATCTGTATACAAATTCTTTGGTTAATCTCTTCTCACCCACCCAGTCTTCCTTCTGAGATCTGTCACTCTGTTCCATGCTTCCATGTCCTCACCTATTTTTACTGTGTGTGTGTGTGTTATGTTTTTGTTAAATAATTTCATAGTGACTTATTTTGCATGTCTTGAAAATTGAGAGCAATTTTTTTAAAGGAGGCAAGTAGTTCCTTCCATCATTTTTCTAAACACTAGAAAAGTAATAGAATAGCTAATTATTCATAGTGGTCATTTGGCAGAATCATGACCGACAAATAAGGCCATCACATGAAAAGAATATATCGTGAGGACCTGTACCTTGCAGGTGAGACAGAGGTAATGATGAAGTGTGACAGCCCGTCATTGTACTGCTTATCTGCCGATTGCACCTTGATTCCCTTTACGTTCATGGTCACAGTGCCATTATCCAACGAAATGGAGAACACATCTGACTGAAATGCAAGCACAAGTTTTTAAGTAGGGAGCCAGGTATCCAAAAGAACATGTTTTTAATATTTACTTAATGTTATTGCTTGAAGGAACATCCAGTATGAAGGAAGTTTGCTTGTAAAATACTTTCTATGAATAACAATAAAAACAAAATACTTGATTGCTTATATTAGTGTTGCCTATAAAATTAGACATCTTTCAATGGAAAAATAAACCTCCTATATACATTTAGAACTAAAACCTTCTGGTGATTTTGTCATGTTGAGAGTTGCATACTCCATCATGTCTTCCTTTAATCTCTTTTGAAAGGGCAATATTTGAATTCCTTTGGAAATGTGGCTAGATTACCATGCAAAAGTTAATTTGCTAGTTTGGCCTCTTAAATATTTCACTTTTCATCTATACACGCAGAAGAGAAATTTTAAATAAAAGCAGGTTAACATCTCTTTTTCTGAATTTTCTTATCTTTGTCTTAAAATATTGGCAAAATGATAATCTTGCTTCTCTTCCCTTATATAGGCACCAAACTCTATAGTTAGTACAACACATACTACTTTTTTTGGGATCAAAGTGCTATTTAGTTAACCTTGGTCATCAGAGGCAGGTTATGTAACAGAGGTTCTACAAAGCGCATTGGGTGAATTCTCACACATGCTGCTGGTTTAAATTCAATTCAATATACATGTGATAGATACAAAGTAATAAGGATGAAAAGTGAAAGCTGGTATTATGGTCTGGTCCATCAGTGTATCTCTTGGTCCTTTTCAGAGATAAATCAGTTGAATCTTAGCATCATTAAACCTGTATAGATCTTATTTGATTCCTCTTTTTAAATATATATTTTTATTGATTTTAGCGAGAGGAAAGAAGAGTAATAGAGAGATGGAAACATTGATGAGAGAGAAAATCAACATCTATCCACTGCCTCCTGCATGCCCCCTACTGGGGATGGGGCCCAAAACCTGGACATGTACCCTGACCAGGAATCGAACCATGACTTTCTGGTACATGGGTCAATGCTCAACCACTGAGACACACCAGCTAGGCTTATTTTATTATTTAAATTAGATGTCTTTAAGCTGAGCTCAAATGTTCTGCAGCAAATACACGAAGAGAAAAGTATGCTCTTTTTACTATAAGTTAAATCACACATATGTTTATTCTTAACATACAGTGGTTCTTAACATTTTTTGTGTGCTGTGGACTCCTTTGGCAATTTGGTGATACATATGGGCCCATTCATAAAATAAAGTTTTAATATGCATACAACAAAATGTATAGGAACACAAAGGAAGCCAATTACATTGAAACACAGTTTCAAAATATTAAAACAATAAATCTGATATAGTAATACATGTACTTCATTATTAAGGCATTAAATAATAAAATCTAGTAGCAGATCTAATAATTACTGTAATTTAGAAGTAGCAATGAGCAAAATTAATATTTAGAGATATCTTTGACAACTTAAATGTGAAATGAAAAATACTTGTCATTTCTATTAATGAAAAAGTCATAGGTATTGCTAATATTAATGTGATTTGTTGCCCACATTTACAATGGGAGAAAATGCTAAATTTTAGTTAGATAAATAAAGATGTAATTTTCCCTTACCCAACTCGGCAGACTTCCTAAATTCTTCTCATTAACCCTTGAGGAGTGGGTCTATGAATCCCAGATTAAGAACCTTTTATGTACAATATATATAATCTAATCTAATAAAAGAGTAAAATGCTAATTGTGTCACTCTGCTACATTCCAAGCCATGCCCACCAGCCAATCAGAGTGACTATATACAAATTAACCCAACCAAGTGGTGGCTGGCAGCCACAGATCTAGAGCAAATAGGAGGCTTTGTTGTCCTGGAGATGGAGAAAGCTGCCTGCCTAGGCAGGCTGTGGTCTCTGCTCAAGGCAACAAAGTTTCAATTATAGAAGATAAATAAACCCCAGACACCTGCTTCCAGCCAGCCTCGCTGGAAGCTTGGGTTGCTGGGGGCTGTGGCCAGCCTGCAAACAGCCTTTAGGCCCTCACCTAGGATGGCCCCACCTTCATGGGGTGAGGGTTCCTGCTGGGGGGCTTGGCCAGCCTGCAAACAGCCTTTAGGCCCTCACCTAGAATGGCCCCACCTTCATGGGGTGAGGGTTCCTGCTGGGGGGCTTGGCCAGCCTGCAAACAGCCCTCAGCTCCTCACCCAGGCTTCCTAGGAACCCCAGAGGGACCCCCACCCTGATCTGGGACACCCTTCAGGGCAAACCAGCCGGCCCCCACCCATACACCAGGCCTCTATCCTATATAATAAAAGTATAATATGCAAATTGACCCTAACAGCAGAATGATTGGGAATGACTGGTCACTATGACACACACTTACCACCTGGGGGCAGATGCTCAATGCAGGAGCTGTCCCTGGTGGTCAGTGCACTCCCACAGGAGGAGCTCTGCTCAGCCAAAAGCCAGGCTTATGGCTGCCAGTACAGCGGTGGTGGCAGGAGCCTCTCCTACCTCCTCAGCAGTGCTAAGGATGTCCAACTGCAGCTTAGGCCTGCTCCCCATTGGCAAGTGGACATTCCTGGAGGGCTCCCAGGCTGCCAGAGTGATGTCTGACTGCCAGCTTAGGCCCAATCCCCCAGGGAGCAGGCCTAAGCCAGCAGGTCGACATCCCCTGAGGGGTCCCAGACTGCGAGAGGGCACAGGCCAGGCTGAGGGACCCCCTCCCTCGAGTACACAAATTTTGTGCACTGGGTCTCTAGTCTCTAAATAAAAGAGTAACATGCAAATCGACCGAGTGTTGGAATGACCAGAACGACCACTTGACCAGTCGCTATGAGGTGCACGGACAATCTCTCGGTCCCTTCCCCTGGCCATCAGGATCCAATCACCTAATGGCGAATGGGGATCTGGGGGTGGGTGATGGTAGGGGGGCGGGGCTGGCTGTCGCAGCCAGGGAAGATGGCCCTGATCACAGGCCAGGTCTAGGGACTGTATCTGGGCACGAATTTTGTGCAGTGGGCCTCTAGTATTTTATAAAGTGTCTGAAATGGGGAATTCTGTGTGAGTACATGTAAGTCAAAATTGAAAATCACTGTTAACATGCTTAACAATAGACAAAACAATTATCACAAATAAATTTCTTCAGGAAAAAACTAAATACATACCCCTGAAGCATAATAGAATAGTAATCCGCTTGGCTGTAATGTTTGGAAATTAAAGCCGCCTTCAAAGCCATCAAAGAAAGATATTTTCTGGGTTGAAGCAATGAAACTCTGTCCATTGAAATATGCTCGGCGAGATATCTGTGTGCCCAAACAGTAAATTTAGTGTTTGTAATAATTATCAAAGCTTAAATGAATTTCTCACACACTAAAGGTCTAGTTTCTATATTAATAGTGTTTAACACACACACACACACACACACACACAACCTTCTGATTTATACTGGAATTCAGGCATATTAACCTTCCCTCTGTGGGCCTCTAATAGGCGGGGTTTCAACGTCTTCCCTCCCTCTACCCTGAGTAGTAACAGTGCTCTCACAGCCTCGCTGGGCATTGGGAGCCACACTGATCGAAAACTGAGCCAACTGGACAAGTCATAGAGGCATTCTACGAACCTTCCTGGTTTAATGATCCCTAGAATTACAAGGAAGCTGAAAAGAGTTGTACAACTTTTGAGAGTGATAAGTACTGTTTTCATTTATTATTATTAAAAAGCTTTTGATTGATTGGTACTTACAAGAGAGTCTTCTGGGCATCCGTAACCAACTCCCAGGGTTTCTGTCTGCTCTAATAAATTGAAGTCTTTCTTTTGGAACTGGAAACCCTTCATGCATCCCCTGAAGTTGATATCTAGGGGGAGGTGTGCTCTTAGAGTCCTAAGGAAGAAAATTATTCTTCACTAATATAGCCCTGATGAGGATGCCACCCTACATATATAGGTGATGCAATTTAATAGTATTTGAAATCATTTATAACTACATTTAAAGGTAAAAAATGGTCAATTCTTGCCAAGCCGGTGTGGCTTAGTGGTTGAGTGTTGACTTATGAACCAGGAGGTCACAGTTTGATTCTCCTTCAGGGCACATGCCTGGGTTGTGTGCTTGATCCCCAGTGGACGGCGTGCAGGAGGCAGCTGATCAATGATTTTCTCTCCTCATTGATGTTTCTGTCTCTCTCTCCCTCTCTCTTCTTCTTTGAAATCCATAAAAATATATTTGGGGAAAAAAAGGCCAATTCTTGGCAATTAAACATGTAAGCTATAAAAGTAAACTAAGACACATTAATTTCTTATGTCATAACCAGTTAAGTTAGGAAGAAAACCCAGTCTTCAGCCTTCCACTAATCCACATGGGTCATAAACTTATCTCCTTGGCTTTATTTGCAACATACTTAGTGTCTATGTTAGGCCTTGGGATCATTAGCAGAGTAAGAAATCCTTTACCTTTAACATCAGAGCTGGCATTTTTCTCTGTGTTGTAATCCTACTACCCAGTAGGATAACATGCCCAGTATATAGGAGTGCCCCACAACATGTTATTGGATATTGAATGGATATGAAGTTAGTTTTGCCTTCAGTGTATTTTAGATGGACACTAGCCAAACTAGGGGCTAAGAGTTCTCTATTTTGTGCTCCACTCTGGGAAGGCCGTACTGGTGGACGGATTAAGGAGCACATAGGGGACAGAGTGTTAACCATGGTGGTTAAAGGTCCAATGTGGCATGGTAGGAGGACTGAAGGGGCTATTTATCTAGAAAAGAAAGCTTGGGGAGCCTTTGAAAAATATGAAGCATGGTGATATGGAAGGGGAATGGCACTAGTTGTGATTCAAAATAAGGAAAAGCTTTATAAAAATTGAAGTAATTAAAATTGATTTTTTTAAAATTCAGAGGTAAAATTCAAAGAGAAGTTTGAAGGAAGTTTTTTGTTTCGTTTTTAATATTATATTATGGCCTTATCTCAGAGCATTCAGAATTTCTGGAGAGTGGTCATGGACAGTGGTATTTATAAAAGCTCTCCAGGTTATTCGAATGAGAACCAGGGTTGAGAACTACTGGACTAAAATATGTCTCTCAGTCTTAAAGGTCTCTGATGCCATGAATTGATCATAATAAGAAACAGTGACTTTTTTAATATATTAGAATAGCTTCATTATGCATAATTTATAAACCCTTAGATAAGCCTAAAAGTTTTTAAATTGATTTCAGAGAGGAAGGGAGAGGAAGAGAGAGATGGAAACATCAATGGTGAGAGAGAATCATTGACCAACTGCCTCCTGCACTCCCCCTTCCAGGGGTCGAGCCCACAACCCAGACATGTGCCCTTGACTGGAATTGAACCCAGGACCCTTTAGTCCGCAGCCCAATGCTCTATCCACTGAGCCAAACCAACTAGGGCAAGCTTAAAATTTTTACCCTCAGATGCTATTTGAGAATTCAAATAAGTTTAAATTAAGACTGAAACAAGAGTACTGGGACATAATTAAAGAAACCTGTAGGTCACATCTAGTAGATATTAAACGAAGGGGGTCATGAGGACTGGCTGCAGTGGGTTCAAAGGTGCATAAGCATGTGAGTGTGTGCCTGTGCACATGTAGAAGTAGCAAGGTGTGGGATGGGGGGAGGGACTTAAACCTTTACTAGATCTGTTCCTGGGTGTTGCATTCTTCGCCCAATTCATTGTTAGGAACAAACAACCACTTAACAAAGAAAACTTACCTGGATTGTAAGATTTCTGGGGGAGCCCCTCCAATGTATATGTCTGTAAAAGGTATTTTCATCTTTTCATTGTCCATGCTCTTGACATGTCGTCTGTTAACTACCAAAATCATTTTCTTATCATTGTGGTAAATGATTGAAATCTGGAAGAAATAATATATAGTAAATCTTGGTCACTCTTTAACAATCAACTTGTGGAAGATGATAGTATATTTTAATTATTCAGGTTAAAACAATTGAACGTCCATGGTCTTATGCTTGTACACAAAATGGGGAATATATTTTCCTTTCTTACTCACAGACATGAAAGCTCTTACTTATAAATGCAGAGGTTCACATTTCCTGGAGGATTTCTATGTGGAGAAGGAGCTAGCCCAGGAAAAAATCTGTCATGAGACCAATTTATTTATGTAACCCCTTTGAGGAGATTTAGGAAATAAGTACTTTCCGGACCCTAGACTGCATGTTACTAGGAGTTATTTTTTGGGAACATAATGAGAAGCCTGAATAAATCTGTAAAAATGCTGCACAGAGAAATAGTTAAAATAATCTTTTGTGTAAACCATTCTCATAAAAGCTATGGAATTTTAACTGAAAAGATAAATATAGCCTCTATTCTCTGTATTTCGGTTCAGCTTCAAAGATATTGTGCCTTTTTTACATTCTATTAAATTGTAGATTTAAAGTTACTTTTAATAAAAATAGATGAAGCATGTCATCAGTCTACTGAACATCTATTTCAAGACTAAAGAGCATTCTTTGTGAGTTCTCTTTATGTGGAATCTGTTAGTATTTTCTAAGTTCTAGATAAGTGACTTAGAAGGTGATCCTCTATTTACTTATATATATATTCTTTTTATATTTATTGGGGCTCAAAGGATAAATAAACAAATGGCTGTATATTACACTTGGTATTTCCTATAGAAGGATTCTATAGGAGTGTCGCTGTAATCACGATTTGAGTATAATTGGAGCCTTTGGGTTAATGAAGCAACTAAAATGAATCTTTCAGTGACTCTTTCTTAGTAAGGTCAATATGACCAAAAAGGCCATTTTTTTTAAAGCAAATTTTATCCTGGAGTTAAGTAGATGAGAACCCTTCAGCCAGTCTTTAGATGTGAAGGTTTTTAGTTTAATTACTTTTCTACCTATCAAGATTGACAATTAGATTAGACCAATAGATGTAAGTTCAAACAAAACCAAATCAAACAGGCAAAACTACCCAAATTGCAAATATTTGTACCTCATGGTATTTTGCATCATTAATTTGAGCTTTCTTCAAAGTGTCTTCAAGATGCACAGGGCCATTGCTAAATCCAAAGTCATAGAACACATGCAGGTAACCATTGCGCATTTCCAGGCTAAAAAACATACTCTGCAGAGAGAAGGATATATAAGATGTGAGCATCTGCTCTTACAAAAGCGCAGATTTAGCTGAAGTTGAGAAATATACCACTGTATTCTTTATTACTGAAATTGTTTGAAGAGTAAGGATGTCTCATGAAGTTCTTAAAAATTACAAGTACATTCACTTTGTCAGTTATGTTTCATATTAGCATTCCAAAATGTTAATATTTATATACAATTTAAAACAACTTCTTCTGTTGTTTTTCAATTTACCCTATGAATTAATGACATTTTATTTTTAGCTTATGAACTTTAAAATTTTAAAAACAGAGTATTATAGGCCATATGTATTCAACTGCCTTTTCTGTAGGCAAATTTGAAAACTGTAAGAAGCCAATACATGTGATTGCATCTCATTTTAGAGGAGCATTGGTGATATTGAAAATTAATTTCAAGGTATGTAAAAAAAACCCTTAAATAATTATCAACAAATATGGATATTAAAAAAGAAGTCAATTTCTTTATTATTTTGAAGCACTGGATTTATGGTTTTTAAAAAACGTGCTTGGAAATTTTTCTATTGTTAAGTGAACTTGTTGAACACAATGAATGTTTACTTCCTATAAAAACTCTCATGTCTGCACTATTAAAATACTTCTGGAAAGAAATTTCCAAATTTCTAAAAGAAATTTCTGTTTTAAAATCTTTCAAATGAAGATTTCCAATGGTCTTACACCCCTCAGTTAAAGTGTACAAAACTACATATTTTCTGATCTGCTTGCAAGACTGACATCAAGAAAGCTGGAAATGTACCAGACAAATTTCAAAGACAACTTTTACCAACTGGTGAATGAGATTATAAAATGGTATCATGATATAGTAAACAAAGTCAATAATACACTTCTTATAGTTTTATTTTTATGAGGTATCTTGTCCCATAAAGATATGTGAAGAAACATTATATTGAAATAAACTGGACTTAGGACAAGACTTTTGAATCATTCTATCACAGAGAGTTTAATGAGATTTGCAAAAATACTTAAGCATATTTAATTGTTTTAACACTAATATTAACAATAATTTTTATATTATTAACAAACAAAAATAATTTCATTTGATTTTATCTTTATTTTAAATAACATTTATTTTTATTCAATACTATCTTTACATAAATTGTTTTTTATTCCCAGTTTTATGTATTATACCCATATATGGCATATGCAAATCACTAATAAATAAAGAAATGCTTATATGTATATGTACACACACATAAATGATAGACATGCAAAGTCTTTTTTTTTACTGATTAGGGCATATGATTTAAAAAGTCAGTGTTAAATTTCCATAGATATACAACTTTTCCTAATTTTTGGCAATGATTTTCTTCAAAATTCCTTCAGTATATTAAAGAGGACATATTTAATATACATCCAAAACTGTAGTGCAGAGAAATGCGTCTTGGGGCTGCTTTACTTATTGCTGACATCACTTCACTGAAGGAAATAATCCACGTTTGATTTCTAAACTAAAACTTCAGTTTGATGGCATGACACAGCCTTGAAAGGTTCCCAGAAATATGCACAGCAGGAAGTAAAGGAAATAAAGAAAATGCAGCACTTTTGATTTTACTCACTCCATTGACCATCAGAAGCACAAGTCCATTGTCAGCTGATGTTCGAACTTCTATGTCAAAACGAGTCACCTGACCAAATTTCCCTCTCCTGGTGATATCCCTCACCACGGCATAACTAGAGCCATCAAAGAAATAGCTGGCAGCCCGACTCTGAGTAAAGGCCAGTTTATCTCTGAAATAAAAACACAAAGATCATATAAACATTATAATGATAAGCTTCTCAAGTGAGGCCCTTTTAACCCATCTCATGACATCTTCCTTGGACCTTTCAGCATTTAAATGAAGTGATGTCTGCATGGGTGACATAAAGAGGCATTTATTGGTAAATTAAATGAATTGTTTTGAATAGATTTATTCCCTAACCTTTGTGCTAAGACAACAGAAGTCTCTAGTGAAATCTCAGTCTCTGGAATCCAAAATGAAAGCTGCAAACAAGTTATCCTATCTAATAAAAGAGTAATATGCAAATTAACCATCACTCCCTCACTCAGTCACAAAGATGGTGGCAGCCATGGAGCCGGAGTGAGCAAGAGGCTTGGGTTGGCAAGACGATGGAGGAAGCCAAGCTTCCTGCCTGCCCTGGCCAGCCCTAGGCTCTGCTCAAGGCTACAAAGTTTCAATTATAGAAGTCAAATAAATCCCAGATACCTGCTTCCAGCCTGCAGGCATGGCCAGCCTGAAAATGGTCATCAGCCCCTCACCCACGCTGGCCAGGCACCCCATTGGGGAACCCCACCCTGAAGGGAATGTGACCAGCCTGCAAACAGCCATCAGCCCCTCACCCAGGCTGGTCAGGCACCCCATTAGGGAACCCCACCCTAAAGGGGATGTGGCCAGCCTGAAAACAGCCCTCAGCCCCTACCCAGGCTGGTTAGGAACCCCGTAGGACCCTCACCCTGATCCGGGACACACTTCAGGGAAAACCAGCTGGCCCCCATCTGTGCACCAGGCCTCTATCCTATATAATAAAAGGGTAATATGCAAATTGACCCTAACAGCAGAATGACTGGGAATGATTGGGAATGACTGGTCACTATGACACACACTTACCACCAGGGGGCAGATGCTCAATGCAGGAGCTGTCCCTGGTGGTCAGTGCACTCCCACAGGGGGAGCACTGCTCAGCCACAAGCCAAGCTAATGGCTGACAGTATAGTGGTGGTGGGGGAGCCTCTCCTGCTTCCTCAGCAGCACTAAGGATGTCCAACTGCAGCTTAGGCCTGTTCCCTGCTGGCAAGTGGACATCCCCTGAGGGCTCCCGGGCTGCCAGAGGGATGTCTGACTGCCAGCTTAGGCCAAATCACCTGGGGAGCGGGCCTAAGCCAGCAGGTGGACATCCCCTGAGGAGTCCCAGACTGTGAGAGGGCACAGGCCTGGCTAAGGGACCCCACCCCCCCAAGTGCACAAATTTTTGTGCAGTGGTCCTCTAGCCTTTTTATAATTGTGCATATTCATCTATGGCAGAGAAAATCTAAAAAGTGTTTTGCAGGCATGACTATTATCAATTTCTAAACTAGTTTCCCCAAGAAAATATTTGGAACCTGAATGTTGATCCACATGTGTCTCCCTGCTGCTCTTTCATGGCTAGCAAAGTCTTCAGCACTCCTAACACTTCCTTACCTGGCACAGGGCACTGACTTGGAGGTATCCATATTATATATGTGCTTAAAGTTGTACAAGCTGATCACATCATTATTCAAAGTGGCCAGTTCCAGGCAGCCAAGGAAGCCAGGCAGGTTTAAGCTGGCAGGAAGCTGTGCAACAGACAAAGCAAAGTCAATTGTCCCAGGATCACATTTCACCTGGGCCACACAGAATAAGCAATGAAACAAACAGCAAGCCCAAGAGACCTGTCCATTGGTATAGATATCTTTCCAGCCCTGAGTTTGCATCTACTCTATGCCAAATCATTTAGATCCATCATGATTTTTCCGTCTTAAATATCTTAGTAGAGAGGGTGGGATACAATGTGCCAGTTTCACACTAGACAGTGAATTCTTGACCCAACTCAATCCTTACACCAGTTCTGCAAAGTAATTATTTCTGTTCTCATATAAAGGGGAAGTAATTCTGATGCTCAATAATGTGCCTATAACTAGTAAATAACAGTTACAGAATCAAATCCTAGATTAACTGTTTTCTGGGTCCTTTCTTTTATTTGCCTTTCATTGGGTCTCACACTCCCCCCTAGATCTCATCCCCCCTTTATATTTTTTATGCTTATATTAGTTGAGGTAATTAAATTTTTGAACCTATCATCTGTGAGCTTGAAGGCTAGATACAAACTCACAAAGTACAGATACTTCTGCAGTAGGTGGGGAATACTATTAATTACTTATTCATGTGTCAGAATGAAATGAACTGATAGGTCACTGTTAGCTAAAGCTTGAACGCATCCGACACTGAAAATGTGGGTAGCAGACACCAGATTTATAGATCCTGGTTCAGAAATATACTACTCACTGAGCTAAGCTCTTTCTTAAAATATCAAGATTTCTATCTCATGCCCAAATCACTGTAGGTCTTATAGACTTTTGAAAACAATCACTGTAGATTCCCAATAAGCCAAAATATAGCTGGAGAGCTTACCTTGAAGTCTGAAGGCACACCCCCAACATAAAACACAGTGTCCTCAGGGTCCAGATCCAACAAGGAGTCATCCCCTGCGAACTCCCCCTTTTTAATAAACTTCTCCTCTGCAGTGCTACTGAGACTTGGGACTGTTAAAAACACCTTTCCATGTTTTCCTATCCTGTTGAGATAAAGAATTGTTACTCTTTATTAGCCTGATAATTTATAGAAAATACATTTTAAAAATATATTTTTATTGATTTCAGAGAAAAGGAAGAAGGAGAGAGAGATAAAAACATCAGAGAGAGAATTCATTAATTGGCTGTCTTCTGCACACCCCCTACTGGGGAATCGAGCCTGCAACCTGGGTATGTGCCCCTGACCAGAATCGAACCCGGGACTCTTCAGTCTGAAGGCCAACATTCTATCCACTAAGCCAAACCAGCCAGGGCGAAAATACATATTTTTAATGTCAAAATGTTAATGTTTCCTTGTCACAGAACTGGTAATTTGATTTTGTCACACTCATAAGCAGTTATAGAATGCCAGCAATCAATGGGAAGGGCAAAAAGAAAGACATTCCATCGCCGAATCAATTCATTGATAGACCAGATAAAAAAAATCGAATAATCAATGCTGGAGGCTAAAAACAGTAGTTAGCATAATAAATGCGAGAAGTTCGTCAGAAGGCTGATGGACATTTTCAGCAGGGCTGAAAATCTGTATATTATTATCTTCTGCTGAACAGCTGTAGGCATTTCCGCTAACCTGATAATCTTTTCCTGTTTACCAAACTTTACCTTTGATATGGCTTTTTGCATTCCTAAAGGGCCAATGTGTTTTCTAGTAAATAAAAAGCTGTGGGTCCTGAGTGGGTCTGGAGATTCGGAAAGCTTAGTCACTAGAGCTAATTTCTGTCTGGCTCCCCTAAAATGCCTTCCAAATTTATATTTCTTGTCTAGTCTCTATTTATTTATGCACAGCCCTTCCCCAGATTCCTGAACCTTTGCTGTGGAAAGACTGAGGCAAATCGGATTGCTTTTTAAAAATGATGACTATTTTTCTCACCTTTTGTTTTTTAATAAGATATTTGGAAAGGAGTATAGGAATAATGGAAGAAAGAGCCTAGAGAAAGAATAGAGGAAAGAAAATGCTACTTAATAATTTCCACAGGAAGACTGTGAGTGGGGTGTGTGTGTGTGTGTGTGTGTGTGTGTGTGTGTGTGTGTGTGTGGTGTGTCTTATAAAATGTGCACACAGTCCTGTGTCATGCATTCACTTTACCTTTCGATCTTGACAATGCTGAAGTAAGCAGGCCATGAACTGACAGGCTTGGAGTCGAGGGGAATCTCTACATCCTTAGTTCCCAAATTATAGACATACACCAGGTTATCGTTTTTGATTGCAAGACCCATATACTCTTTTTTGGCCTGAAATGTCAACAAGTCACTTAAATAAAATACAAATGAGTGAATATCATCTTGTGTTTTCATTTCTTTAAAGGACAATTAGCAATTCCAATAGTTGGCTGTATCGAGGCATGGCTGTCCTGAATTATAACCAAAGTTCCTGATAGATTGCACAGCATCTCTTCCTCTCCATCCTCCCTGTGGCTGCATCAGTCTGCTGTCCCCTCCACTACCCACATCCCAGCCTTCTCCAAGTGCATCTGGACAAGGAGGCAAGCAACTGTAGGCTTATGGACATTTGATGGCTGCCAGGAGTGTGCTAACTTTGTTTAATTTAGCAGGGATATAAAGCAACCTGCCAATACCAATTGCTACGCATCTTCAAACATAATAGGCATCTATATTCTGAAAGTCTTTGAACTGCTACTGTCAGAGTCCTCAGATATAGCAGTGTGAGGCTGATATAAAGCAAGCCCAGAAGTATCTCACACAAAAGGAATTACTTGCCTTTAAATCACTATTTTAGTCTTGGCACTGAAATGATCTATACTTTTCGAGTTATCAGAATGGGAATTTTGTGGTTGGGATAGGGTAGCTTCGTTGTAAGGCAAAGGAAAAGCACCATTTTTTTCTTTTAATAGTATTCTCTCTTTTTAAGAAGTACAAATTGGTAATTACAAACTAGTCACAAGGGTGTAAAGTCAAGCATAGGGAATATAGTCAATAATATTGTGCCAATTATGTATGGTGCCAGGTGGATACTAGAAATATTGGAGGAAACACTTTGTAAAGTATATGATTATCTAACCATGGTGCTGTACACCTAAACCAATACGAAATAACATTGAGTGTAAACTGTCATTGAAAAATAAGAAAAAATGCAACAAATGAAAAATATAAATAAAACCTCATGCTCTTACGTTTTTGCTTCCGAGATACAGGATAAACTGATCTGCAATCCCAGCCAGTTCTGGCTGCTTCACAGGAGGTTTCACATACAGGCTCAGGGATGTGAAGGTCCTTAAGTCATCTATCCTGGCTTTAGGGTGCACTTCGACTGCAGACTGGCCATCAAACATCATGGAGACTTGGATCTGGAGTTACAAAATCATTCCATTAAAAGTATGCTGCAGAAATGGGCATGGTTCTTAGTGGGTCTCCCTCATTCCTGATGGGGTCTCTGAGCTCTCCGCTCCTCCATGCTTCATTTGCTTATGTCTTCACCTCCTCAAACAAAGGATTTAAGGCATATCTAATATAATAAAAGAGTAATATGCAAATTAACCTTCACTCTATTATACCTAAGCCACACCCACCAGCCAATCAGAGCAACTGTATGCAAATTAACCCAGCCAAGATGGTGGCTGGCAGCCACAGAGCTAGAGCAAACAGGTTGCTTCCATTGCACCAGCGATGGAGGAAATTGCCTGTGTAAGCCAGCTGTGGCCTCCGCTCAAGGCAACAAAGTTTCAATTATAGAAGCCATGGAGCTGAAGCAAACAGAAGGCTTCATTTCACCAGTGATGGAGGAAACTGCCTGCCTAGACTGGTTTTGGCCTCTGCTCAAGGCAACAAAGTTTCAATTATAGAAGATAAATAACCCCCAGAAACCTGCTTCCAGCCAGCCTCGCTGGAAAGTTGAGTCAATGGGAGCTGTGGCCAGCCTGCAAACAGCCATCAGCCCCTCATCCAGGCTAGCCAGGCACCCCAGCAAGACTCCACCCGGAAGGGGCTGTGGTCAGCCTGCAAACAGCCATCAACCCCTCATCCAGGCTGGCCAGGCACCCCAGCGAGAACCCCACCCTGATCCAGGACACCTTTCAGGGAAAACCAGCCAGCCCCCACCCATGCACCAGGCATCTATCCTATGTAATCCTATATAATAAAAGGGTAATATGCAAATTGACCCTAACAGCAGAACAACTGGGAACGACTGGTCACTATGACACACACTGATCACCAGGGGGCAGATGCTCAAAGCAGGAGCTGCCCCTGGTGGTCAGGGCACTCCCACAGGGGGAGCTCTGCTTAGCCACAAGCCAGAAGGCTGCCAGTACGGTGGTGGTGGTGGGAGCCTCTCTTGCCTCAGCAGCACTAAGGATGTCTGATTGTAGCTTAGGCCTGCTCCCCACTGGCAAGTGGACATCCCCTGAGGGCTCCTGGGCTGCCAGAGGGATATCTGACTGTCATCTTAGGCCCGATCACCTGGGGAGCAGACCTAAGCCATCAGGTGGATATCCCTCGAGGGGTCCCAGATTGTGAGAGGGGACAGGCCAGGAAGAGGGACCCCATCTGCCCCTCCCCCAAGTGCACAAATTTTTGTGCACCGGCCTCTAGTTGTAATATAATAGTTTAAGTTTAAAATATGGTGACGAAATAAGTCTAAGAATGAGGATCCATAGGAATTCCATAATAAACTACATACTTGGTTGAGGTGAACTAAGCAGCTTGAAGGGATACTTAGTTATACAATTCACAAGACCTATAAGATGAACAACAATGAATTTGTCAGGAGAATATAACTAACACAGTTAAGAATTTCTTCCCAGGGTCTTCAAAGAGGAGCATGGGTGAGGCTGTCAGCAACACCCTTGACTGCATATGGACAGTTGGGAGGGCCTAGCCCCAGCTTTGAAGTCTGAAACAGAGTCTGGAGACCTGGCTCTGCCATTTACTAGCCACGTAGCTCAAACAATCACTTAACCCTCAGTGTCCTCATCTGTAGAATGAGGACAAGAAATCTGTTGTGAGAATGAAATAAGACAATAACTATAAAATGCATTCCAGTGCCTGGCTCTATCATTACAATAATTCTAAGAGTGAATTCATTAATATGTGTCTTATAATGATTCACAGAAAGGCATCACAGCAAAGCACAATTCAGTAAATGCATTTTTAAGAGCCCCAGTATGATATGCTAAATGGATTTGAGGTGATTTTCAGAGTATTCAGAAGAAGATAAGACTATGTATGTCCATGCCATTTATGCAAATATTTTTGAATGATTGGATGTATGTCCATCAAGTAATTAATATTGATTTGGTTAATACTGATGGTGAGTGAGCTCAAGATTATATTATCAGGTGCCTACAGTACAGCTGTCCTATGTTGTCAGCTGGTTAAACAATAATGTGTGTTAATAAACTATCAAACAGTGTGTGGGATTAACATAAAAATTGATAGTCAGAGAAAGTTGTCTTATCTACGCAGAAAGATCTCACTTTGAGGAGCCTTGTGGGTTCCAGAGTCATTGACAAGACTCTTTAGAAAATGGTTTTAAGAAATGGTTTATAAGGCCCCCAAATTCTAAC
Source organism: Murina feae (assembly GCA_004026665.1). Classification (NCBI taxonomy): domain Eukaryota; kingdom Metazoa; phylum Chordata; class Mammalia; order Chiroptera; family Vespertilionidae; genus Murina; species Murina feae. Next base: position 37,606 of record PVJC01001940.1, on the reverse strand, counting down.
CCATATGAATAAAACTACCAGAAAGGACTCAAAGAAAACTGAGCTTTGGAAATGCCACTTATTGATGATAAACCTTTTAAAAAATATTCTCCAAGGTATCTAAAAAAGGTAATTTGTGGTGTGAAATCAATTACTATATATCATTTAAAAGGTGGGTATATTTAACAATCATTATGTCCCTCTACTACAAAATAATGGAACTCTAACTCTTTTTATTCTGTAAGTAATTCAGGCCAAGAGTCTGTTCAGGCCAATTCTCAATTGAGAAAATAACATATAATTTGATCATGAAAAATGCTGGTCTATAAACCAATAAAGAACAAATTAAAAAGAATCTCAGAGGGAATGTGGGGGAGGGTGGGTGGGTGGGAAGAGATCAACCAAAGAACTTGCATGCATACTAGAGGCCCGGTGTGCGAAATTCGTGCATGGTAGGGTTCCTAGGCCTGGCTGGCAATCAGGGCCGATCTGTGGGATGACTGGTGGAGCAATTCGGGGCTCCTGATGATACCTGCTTTGGCTGGCTTGGCACTGCTTGCTCCTGGGCCTGCGTCCCTCCCCTCCCCCACTACTGGGTCAGGGCCTGCATTGAGCATCCACCCCCTGGTGGTCAGTGCACATCATAGCAACTGGTTGTCCCGCCAGCTGTTCCACAGTTCAGTCAATTTGCATATTAGGCTTTTATTATATAGGATATGAATAACCCATGGACACAGAAAATAGGGTGGTGAGGTCTGGGACAGGGGTGGAGGGTTGGAGGGTGGGGGTAGGGACAGGCTAGAAGAGGTCAGTCGGGGGATAAAGAGGACAAATGAAATACTTTCAACAATAAAGATTTTTTAAAAAAGAAGGCTAAGAACAAGCCCTGTTCCACCACACTGAAAATGTTAATTGTTGTGTCAAGCTGTATTCCTACCAACACTAGTGCTAGTTATACCAGTTGCAGAATTGGTTCTGTATAAGCATTTCAGATTGTTTAGTTTAGCTGGTATGTAATTCCTCAGTTAAGCCTGTGGAGGGGTCAGTAAAAGCTTTGTGTACAACACAATCCTCTGTGTTGTACCAGAAAATTCTCTGAAGAGATAGATGGGCAAGATTATTCCATAAAGCAATTCCATAAAACAACTGTTAAAATGAATAAGAATAATGATTGTGTCTTTTGTTGTGGTTGGCTTCACTTGAGTTCTTTTGTTGTATAAACTATGTTGACTAGGTTAAGTGCGTTGTCTTAAGTAGTGGCTGTGCCTTAGAATCCCTGGGGAGCTTTAAGAAAATACAGGTGCTGAACCCTTTCTCTCGAAAGCCTGCTCTATTGCTTTGAGCTTGGGACCGGGAGAGGGTTTAGTTTTCAAAGCTCTTCATGCGATTCTGATGAACAGAGGGAGCGGAGAACTGTGGACCTGCGAGCTGCTCTTCATGTTCTCAGTGTCTCCAGTGATCAATAATGAGGAGTCTTTTCATGGCTTACCTTGCTGGCAACACTTCTGGTCTGAGCAATGAGCTCTCGGATCCTCTGGATGCTGGAGGAAACATTGCTTGCAGGCCGCTTCTGCTCAACTGTGCGAAGCTGATCCAGGAGCTGAGGGACAACCTCTGTCAGATTTCTTACTGTAGTTAATAAAAATTAATCATTTGTGTAAATATCTCATTATTGACTACATTTCAGGAATGAGGTGAAGAAACAAACACATGATTACTTCTGGTAGAACTATAAGAAATTATTTTTAATCCTGCAAAATTAATAGTTAAGCCCAAAGCATAATGAGTTCCTCTTTGGTGACATTTATAGCACATACTGATTTATAAAGGTATGCAGAACAAGCTGACTTACAAAGCACATGTCTGACGCAGGATCCTCAATAAATATGCAGGTGTTTTTTCACCACATACCACAGGCTGTTTGCATTTCTAATATTACTGATATAACAGTTTTAAAAATTCTGGGCAAAAGAAGGTGGAAAGGACACTCATTCACAGGTCATACTGCAACAGTCCCAGCAGAGGCAGAGGCAGACGGAGGAGACAAGGAAGCACTCAGAGAAGTGGCTGAGCATTGACCCGTGTACCAAGAGGTTGCTGGTTCAATTCCTGGTTAGGACTTGCCCAGGTTGTGGGCTCGGTTGTCGTTGGGGGCTGTATAGAAGGCAGCCAATAGATGTTTCTCTCTCATTGATATTTCTATATATATCTTCTTTCTTATCTCTCTAAAACCCAATAAATACATTTTTTAAAAATATGAGACTGAAAAAAAATTCTCAAATAATATGTGATTTTAACATCTATGTGTGACTAAATAAATGAGGTGGGCACGTAAATATTTCTTTTTCATTGCTATAAATTTGTGCTCAAGTTAGCCAACAAACTGTCTTCTTAGTGAGAAGCTTCCATTATATTTGGCCATATTCAGTACTTATTGGTAATAGCCTGATTTTGGGGGATAAAGATAAAGTAATGCTCTTTAGTAAAAATCAATGCTATTTAGTAATTTTTTCCCCTAAAAGCAAGATTGTAAAGATTATTTACTCTAACACGTGGTTGACCTTCTTCCTAAATGAATCAGGCTTACATTCATAAAAACAAATGCTACCATATTTTACATAGAAAATAGCCATGACTCGTAACCAATCTACTTAGTGTTTATGAGAAATATATATATATTTCTTATGTACACACACTTATTGGTAGACGAACTAAGCAAAAGTTTTTCTCTTTTTCTAAGCTGACGTCTACAGTACTCCAATCTGAAACCCAAAGGAAGAAAACTGCCCCTAAGATATGTGCAGCGTTCAACGGCCAGTTCCTCAACTGGATGCAAACTGAGAAATTTCTAAGGGATACCTGCATCTCTGGCCGAGTCCACTGCAGTGTTGTAAGCAAAAGAGTCAAACTTTTGAAGGTTCTGTGACCAGTTGGTGAGGTTGTCAGCCATCGGGGCGGTGGCCTGCTGGACTCCCATTGTCGTCCTGTTTGCCTCCTCGGTGGCCAGCTTGGACTGCCCCAGGCGCTGCTGGGCGTCACCTTCACACAGAGCACAAGGACACTCACTTTGCAGAGAAGCAGAGCATTTGTTGGGAACATTAACACCCATTTATTCACTGGGTGACACAGACCTTATTAAATGTTGAGCTTTTAAGCCAAACAAAGATATTTAAACTATGTTAATTATGATGTAAGTTAGGTGCACAAGACTACTGTAAGTAGTATTAATAAGTGAGCTTGAAAGACTCTAAAGTCTCATTAAAATCACATAGTGCATTTAAAACACCTTCTAGTGAGAGGTAAATGGAAAAGTAATCAGTATTTGCTCAGATTAGAGACCTGGTGAGAAAGCCACAGAAAATTCATACGAGAGATAACTCATAACAAGTTTGTGTCTTAAATTGATTGTGAACATCATTTTCTCCTATGTGCAACATTTTTGCCATAAAAATAATGCTCTAATACAGAAGTAAATTGGTAAGTAAAAGATATTTTTGAATAAGAAAAGCAAATTTAAAATATATAGTGAAATTCAACTTCATTAAAAACCTACATATATAAAGTAATATGTTTACAACAAAATGCTCTTTTTCCTAGGTATGAGATTATAAAATATTTTTCTTCCCTTGTTCGTCCTTCTCATCTCTATTTTCTAATTTTTCGAAAATGCTCATGTATTATTTCAGTAACAAAAGCAATTTAAAATCACGCAGGACAGGTTGTAGCTTCAGGTTTTTAAAGGTGGAGAAACATTTAATTCAACTCTATATGCTCTGAACTCCGGTGGAAATAGCGTTGAATCCTGGGTTTGCTTCTTTTGGAACTGTGCCTTTTGGAGCAAGTTCTGGAACCTTGACAAGCCGCGGGGTTCACAGCAGCCTGAAGGTTAGGGTGATACTTTCCCACGTGAGATAATGTGGGTAAAACACAGCCTAGAGCCCAGCATGTAATAGTCCTGATGGTACTGACCACAGGGACTGCCCTGTGACACCCTCCGGCAGGGCTTGAGTGTGCTAGAGCACCGTAGCTGACACCCTCCGGCAGGGCTTGAGTGTGCTAGAGCACCGTAGCTGGATTTGTTCGTGTGGTAAAGCATCCATACCGTGTGGTCCTGTTTTAGCCCTCACTGCTGGGGAAGGCACATCTGCTTCCAATCATGTCTTTCTAAAATACCACTGTAGTCTCAGATTAGGCAAGATGAGGGCCCTGTTTCTTTATGTCGTTCACTGGTCTTCCTGCTTCACTACAAAAATGATGTGGCATGTGACAGAGGGCAGCTGTTTCTAGTTGGGGTCAGAGAAACCCAAGAACCATATTTGGATGTTCACAACAAAGTGGGTTACTGAACAGTGTGTAGAAACAATATGATTTGATGAAAACACACACACATAAAATAGGAGGAAAATTCTCTCAAATTTAATGGTCACCTTTAGATGGTATAGTTTTCCAGAATTTTCTGTGTGTGTGTGTGTGTGTAATGAACATAGTTTCTTTTGTCATCAGAAAACAATATCCTATATAATAAAAGGCCAGCCACCATAAGTGTAATGACTGGAATGACCAGAGACCAGAACCACCATGGCCCCTTGCCAGGCTGGTCCTGCCCCCAAGCAAACGGTTAGGGGTGATCAGGCAGGCAGGACAGTGGTTAGGGCAATCAGGTAGGCAAAGTGCCACTCACTGGGCTGGCTCTGCTCTCAAGCAAGTAGTTAGGGGTGTTCAGGCAGGCAGGCAGAGTGGTTAGGGGCGATCAGGTAAGCAGACAGCTCCTCATAGGGCTGGCCCCGCACCCCAGCACAGAAAGAGGGAGTCCTAGGCCACCAGCAATGACTCTGTGGCAGGCGTGGCTGGCCAGTGATCACCCCTCAGAGGGAAGGCCCAGGCCTGCCAAGCCATTGCACCCCAGAGGGAGGCTGTTGCCTGCAGAGGGAGGTTACTGGTGGCAGGGTAGGGGCGAGGAGTGCTGCATAGATGGCGAGCAGTGGCAGCGGTGGGGATGGGGCCAGCTGCCTGCAGCTCAGGGAAAGAAAGCCTCAATAGGCACTGATTTCAGGGCTAGGGACCCTACCCGAGGGGTCCCAGATTGTGAGAGGGTGCAGGCCAGGCTGAGGGACCCCTGGAGTGCATGAATTTTCATGCAACAGGCCTCTAGTTTATTTATAAAAAGGTTAATAAGGAAGGAATTACCTACATCTTCCTCAAAGGTTTATCTAATACAGGGAACAAATAAATGAGGCTTAAGTTCTGTCCGATCCTTACCTCTTTCTGTGGCTTGTAGTTGCTTAATGGCATCATTTAGTCTGCTTTTAAGGTCACTCTTTCTTGCTACAGCTCCCCCCACACGCCTGCTGGTGTCAGCCACAGCCTCATCATTGCCTGAGGAGAAGAAGGCAAAAAACGTACCAGTGGGGCCAGAATGCCAGGAGAAAACACTCCATTTCAGCAGAGAAATTCTGAATGGACCATGGAGTCGTCTGCAGCATTGTGAATATGACACCAGTGATTTATGGTGATGGCTGCTTATGTAAGAGTAATTCTTTTTTCTGAATTGTTTTAATAAAATTTTGATTGATACACAACATGCCTCTTGAAAAGGGCACACATTATAAATGCACATCTTGATGAATTTTCTTAAACCAAACATAAAATATAACCAGAGTCCAGATCAAGAAAATAGAATATTATTTTAGCACCCTTACGATTTCCTGGGAATTCTGGAAACCCAAAGATGACCACTATTCTGATTCTCTCTCTGTCTGTTAGTTGTGTCTGTTTCTAAATTTTATTAAAAGGAAATAATACAGTACTGTATTTTTCAAATATTTTTGTATCTCTGTTTTAATTTCTGTAGAGTTGTAAGTCTTGATATCTGCAATTTGTCTTCCATCTTTGTTTTTATTCTTCAAAATTGTGCTGGCTATTCTTGTTCCCTACCCCATTTCCATATAAATTCTTGAATTGTTCTGCATACAGTGCTGGTATGGAATCTGTAGATAAATTTTGCAGAATTGACATTTTTACAAATTTGAATCTTCCTCTTAATTTATACACTTTTAATTATTCTTCTTTAGATCTAAATTCTCATTTGATCTCCATTGAGAAATTCTTTAATTTGTTTCAGGAGCATATTGTAGTTTTACATGTAGAGATCTTAGCATTTTTCATCAGATTTATTGCTGGGTGTTGAATTGCAAATGGTGTTATTTTTAAATGTTAATTTCTCATTGGTATACACAGAACTAAACTGGATTTTTTCCATTGAAATGGTAATGTGGGGCTTGTCTTCCTTTCAGTGTTGGCGGGAAAGCTTTCAATATTTCAGTTTTAATTTGCTGAATATTTTTTATTATACTTTATTGAATCATGGAAGCTTAAGTCTATGCCTAGTTTGCTATGAGTTTTTTAAAAAATATGAATGGGTATTGAATTTTGTTAAATAACTTTCTGCATGTAGTGAGATAATCATATAAATCTTCTATATTCTGTAAATGTGGTGTTACTATTTATGTTTTAAATGTTAAACTATCCTTGAAATCTGGAATAAACTTAACTTGGTCTTGTTATGAGAGAATTTGGCTTATAAATTTTCCTTTTTGATAATAGCCTTGTCAGATTTTGGTATTTTGTTTGCTTCATAGAGGAAGTCAGAGAGTATGTCCACTTTTTGTATTTTCTAGAAGAATTTATATATGAGTGGTGTCATTTTTTCTTTAAAAGTTTGAAAGAACCCATGGATTCCTTGAGATTTCTTTTGTGGGGAGGGTTTAATTACTGATTAAATTTATTATATAGCCTGTCAAGTTTTCTATTTGTTTTTATTTCAGTTTTAAGAGTCTTTTTCTTACAAAACTACTATTGAAAGTGTGCTGGTATCATAGTCCTAAATTGTGTTATCTAAGACCTAATCCAAAAAAGTCAGGTTATAATAACTTGTCATCTGAACTGAAGTATCAACTTCCCAAAAATGTGTTCATGCTTTCTTTACTTTACAAACTACCAAAGAAACAATGCTTCTTGATAAACAGAAAAATACCATTTTCACTTCCCATTATATACTTCTCTTTATTTCTAATGGGCTTGTAAATATATACTTTCTCATGGTGTACTTACTCCTTTTTATTGTATAGTCTGGTATGCTTGGTTTATTGTTCAGTTATTTTTATCCCCACAGGCGTGTAAGGGGTATACAATGGGTGGTGTTTAGTTGATTCTGTCACCAAGTACAATGTAACCAAAATACTGGCATTTCTTTCTGATTTCCTCTGAATAGTGCCTGAGAATTTCCCAGATTTCAAGGAAAGACTTAAACATTTTGTAGTTGTATTGAACTCTCTCCCTCTTTTAACTTCACTTTTTGAATATTGTGGTATAAAAATCTTTTTATCTCTTTCTTTTGGGTCCTTTGACTGCAAAAAACACTAGCTGATAGACTGAGAAATAATATATTTAGTTCTATATTTGGAACTCGATAAAAATAGGAGAAAGAAAATCTATTTTGGGCTGGATGTTTATAAGAAGAAATGTTTCATGAACAGTATGTCTTATTTGGAACTTATTGTCTTACATAAACATTTTTTTATTTTACAAATGAATTCAATAGATTTCTTTAAATAGCTGCTTCCTGAGTTTATTAACTATTTGACAATGAAGAAAAGGAAGAAAATGAAGATGATTGATCATTGAAAGTCATTTGGATCTAAATTAACAGTTATCTGAAATTACAATGTAACTCAGTAGATGAATATGGCTCAACTTGGAAATTTAAATCTATATCACAAACATGTGTATTGTTTAAAGTGAGGCAAGTTCTTAACCACACAGTATTAACTTTCCTTCAGTTTCCCTTTTATAAAAAAATAAATGAAGGGACTTAACTAGCAAGATCATGAAATAGGTGACAAAATCTACAATATATTCAAAGAGACCAATGCAGAGAGACTTATCTGTATATAAAACATTGAATTTTGAAGAGATAGCATTCCTAAAATAGAAAAATTGCTTTCATGAGGTTCAATAACCCAATAATAACAGGATTGAGACAATACCTTGCAAATTATCAAGGAAATTAAAATAAAATAGTTAAGTCATTGAATCATGAAAACCTGCAATTCTGGTCTTCACATCACGTGAAACAAAAGCAATACATAGATATGGCAACATTTACTTAAAAATATTTTACTTTTCATTGAATTCTTTACTGTTACTAATGTAACTCTTTTCTAAAGAATATGATCAAGACTGGCATAAAATAATAGTTGTTTTGTGGTAATTAAATAGTTAAATATTCTGCATATGAAAAACAAATGCACTTATTTTCCATATACTTCTTGATAAAAAAAACAACAACACAGTAATACTCGAGATTAATTGCTGTGATAAAATTACATAGTGTTCAGTTTCAAGCTTGGCCTTTTGTTTTTAGGTGGTAATTAGAAGTTAGGTAGATAATGGATTTCCAATCTCATTAGTCAATGCTCGACTATCCTTAGAAATGAGTTCATTACGTCAGTGATGAATAATGTTCAGCAAAATTCTTATTCAATTCAATTATTTTTAAGATTCAGAATTGATTAAAATGATTCACTTTAATTTTTCCTCCCTCTCCCACTCTTGGGAGGTATTGCTTCAGCAGATGCAAACACCAGCCTTTGAAAATGCTTCTTTCTCTATGGCCATTAGGCTTGTCCTAAATACAATAACTTTGAAAAACACAAGCTACAAGAAAGCAGAAATAACCAAACGGCTTTGTGATGTCCTACCTATCCTCCTGACCCTCACAGTGGTGACCTAAATGGGTCATCATGGGTAAAATTTTAAGGAAACTTCTGAATTGCTCAAGAAAGAATAAATGATATGCAATATAGTTTTAGTGTTAAGTGTGTTTTATGGCATAATCTCGATATTTATGATATTTGTATTGATTAATCCATTTGATTAGCAAGAATTCCCATCACATATTTTACTATATAAAAGGTGTGTGTGTGTGCATCTGTGTGTATATCTGTTTTGTTTCTTTGTTAATCCTCACCAAGGATATTTTCCCCAATGATTTTTTACAGAGAGTAGAAGGGAGTGGGGAAGGAGAAAGAGGGAAGAGAGAGAGAGAGAGAGAGAGAGAGAGAGAGAGAGAGAGAGAGAGACTGATATGAAAGAAACATCTACCAGTTGTCCCCACATGCTCCCTGGTTGGGGCCAGCAATGGAACCTGAGACTCTGGTAGTCTTCAGGGAACAGGCCAATGCTCTAACCACTGAACATGGAGGCATGGAGGCTAGGGCAAAAGGTGTGTGTGTGTGTGTGTGTGTGTGTGTGTGTGTGTTTTAACCCACAATTTATTTCAAAATATCTAATCTTTGCTTTGTTACACCTTGACTCCGAGTAGAAACTATTAATGTGTTATTCAGTTGAAATATCACTTATTCTTTAATCCTAGAATTTTAAAATCTGTCTATCTGCAAAAATATTATATAAAAGGAGGGAAGCAGCTGTAAACCCAAAAGAGGTGGGAAAGTGAAGATACTTACTGGAATCTGCCCTTGTTTGCAGTTGTCTGGCTTGATTGAGGAGATTTTCGCTTTCATCTTTATGGTAAATGATTTGAGTGTCAATCCCACTCACAGCCTACAAAGGAATTGAGTGGAAAAAGTAAGGATGATGGTAGAGGAGCTATTTGCGATTTAAATGATGCAGTTTATCTGCTAAACACCAAACAAAGTTCATGCAGCTTCATTTTCACAGGTCATCTTTCAAGGTCATAGGTGAACATGAGACAACAATGTCCTCAAATTTTCAAGATAAATGATTTTTGAGGAAAATTCAGTAAACTAAGAATGGCGCCTGGCCAAGGCCCCATTAGAATGCTTGTCGTGTAGAAACCACCAACAAATAACTTTTGAGTTGAAAAAAATCAAAAGATGAAAGGGATTAAAAAGTAAAAATTAACAGGTATAAAAATAGTCGTGGAGATATAAAACAACAAAGGGGATATAATCAATAATATTGCAATAACCAGCTCTAGGGCCAGTGGGTACTAGATTTATAGGGTTCACTTCATAAGGTACAAATTTATATAAAAGTCTCCTCACTATGTTGTACACTAAAACTAATATAATATTGTATGTCAACTGCAATTGAGAAATAAATTGGGGGTAAAAAAGAAAAAATAGGAATGTCTGCATAAAGCATATTCTCTCTCACCAGGAACTAGTCTTAAATATGTTTTATTCAGGAACCAAGGCTTCAAACAACTTGCATTTGCTGTCTGGAGTAGGGCACATCTTGAAGAAATTGCACTATTGAAACCTTCGAAACATTAATAAAATGGTCTTTTCTTAGTTCTGCTCTTTCTGCCACTTGTGTTACTTTGGAAGATCAAGAGATGACGTTAGAAAACAGGAAAGTCATGTCTGGGAAAAGGCAACTTGTAAATGAACTGTAAAACAAGAGAATACTCACATCGTAGATTTGGTCAGTGATGTTCAAGGCCAATTCTGCCGTATCGTTGGCTTCACTAACGTAGTTGGCAATGTTTTCGTAGACATTGGAAGCGTCCAAGGCCTTCTGAACCAGCCCATTTGCATCTGAACTGTGTAAATTCCTGTGAATGAACAAACTTGTCATTACTTTCCCATCTCGCCTCTTTGGGAAACCGGGCCATTTGTAGGGGGGTTCTATCGGAGTGCTTCCAGGACCTCAGGCACTTCCTGTTATTCAGTCACCTGGTCTGACAAGGATTTTCTAAGCTTGGTTCCTAGAGGCTTATCTCCTTTACATTCCCTGCCTTTGGTGACCACAAAACCATCCTACTGTGGCTCCATGGCAGTTGCCTGCCGGGCGGCAGCCACAGGAAAAGGAAACAATGAGTTACAGCCCTCTACACCTCTTCAAACAAGAGTTCATGCTTGGCGGGCAGGCAGAGGAATGAACCCAGTCATCTCCATCTACTCCTGACCCAGGTCAACATCGCTATTTCCTTTCCATAAAAACACCCAAGGCTGTCAGAGAAGTGCACAGCCTTAGCCTGGTGTTAGGCATTAGCTGGGTTCACTATTCATTCAACCTTACTTTCCTTTTTTCTTTTCTTTTTTTTAAAATATATTTTATTGATTTTTACAGAGAGGAAGGGAGAGGGATAGAGAGTTAGAAACATTGATGAGAGAAACATCGATCAGCTGCCTCCTGTACACCCCTTCCTGGGGATGTGCCTGCAACCAAGGTACATGCCCTTGACCAGAATCGAACCTGGGACCCCTCAGTCCGCAGGCCGACGGTCTATCCACTGAGCCAAACAGGTCAGGGCACTTTCCTTTTTTTTGCACGGCCCTACTGCCCTTACATAACAGGCCATATTTTTCCTTAGGAAGGGGAACAACATGCCTGGAGCATCTATGGACAGATGCTGGGCTAGCCCTGTTCTATATATTATGTTTTTAATACGTAGCACATCCATGACCTAGATATTGTTAGTCCCTTTTCATAGAAGCAAGTGAGGCTCTAAGAGAGGGTTTGTCTCACTCCTGAGGCCTGGCTGCCTCCCTTAAGCACACATCTCCATTCATGCCACCTCCTCCTCCGCCCTATATACCATGTTCTCTGCCTTTGCCCCTTGCTGGCCTCTGCAAGGTTCATCTAACAGTTATTGAGTACCCATCATGCACTGAACAATCCCATAGGTGCTGATAACAGCATATGCCTCAGGATTGATGTGAGGTACGCAGGGACAAAATATGTGAAATGATTGGGACCATGCCTGGCGCCTAGTAAACGTCAGGGTTTATTTTTATACCTAAGGTATTTCCTGAATTGGAATTCCAAACTAGTCATTCATTCAGTTTATTGACACGTACTTCTTCCTCTATTACATAAATGTCACCCCCTTTCTGCAGCTTATGCTCAGTTATTTGTCTCAATTTTAAATCCACCAGTTCCACCTTTTTCTCTCAGTTCCAAACAGTGGAAAGTAGTACCCCTTAATTCATCAGTAACTTCCAGAAGATTCTCTGTCACCCAGTATACGAGATTGCAGATGTCATGTGGCTCAGCTCTTCAAATGCCCTGACCTGGTGAGCTCAGTCAATTGTTTCTCAGCCTCCTGCATCCAGCCTCAGGTCTTGCATGCTCTCTAAGGCTCAGCATGACTTCCTCTGCTTTTCTTTGGCTACATCTTTCTCTTCTGTTCAAGTCGTTTTCCTGGCTCCTCCACACCAGGGCTGACTTAGTAGGAAGGACAGTGATGACATTTGTTTTTAAATTAAGGCAGTCATGCCATATAAATTTTAACCTTTTAGGGAGGAAGGGGCCCACAGAGGCGAAAGAACCCAGGGCCCATGAAAGTCGTAATGCAGCCCTGCTCTGCAGAGGTTATTCTGATCTTGTCATTTCTTCCTCCCCAGAGCCCCTTCTTCTTAGAAATTGCTCAGAAAATAAAACCTGAGTAAGTTTTTTATTTTTTTTAAAAAAGGATAAAAGGAATATAATTTTATAAATATTTATGAATATGTTAAAATGTTGCTGGCTAGAGTGGTAAGAAAATGTACCTAAGAGCTTGAAACAAAGCCTTTGTTGCTTGTTTTCATTACAAGGCACAAAACAGTTACTACATCAATACAGAAAATAAAATGTGTTTTTGAAATGGGAGCTTCTTGATATGGTTATCTCTTTTTTGAGGCACAACATGCAAATCATTGGGCACCCAGATAGATGTTGAGGTATATTCACATTTTGAAGGAAATATGTCTATAAATTTGGATAGTTCCCTGCATATATTCAATCCGAAATATCCTAACACAAAACGGTTTCGGGGTGATGGATGTTCCCCATCATGTTTCATGCAAAGCATGTGATAACTTAGAATCGCGCCGGGACACTGCTTGCCGCAGCAGCGTTTAGGGAAGGTGTGCTGGGCTCCCAGTCAGGAGGATGGCAGTTACAATGACCAAAGAGTTTGAAGAGTGCACAGGGATGGGGCTCAAAATAACATTCTACTCATGCAGCGGATTACCCGAAGCAGTCTTTTAGCCAAGTTCCATTTTACTGGCTTTATCAAACGCGAATTTTCCTGGGAGCATGACACAGAGCTGGATATAACACCACGGCTTGACAAGACCTGTCTCCCTTGCCCCTTATTCCCCCAGTTCTCTCTCTCCCTCTCTCTCAATTCTCAGGAGATTTGTAAGGATATTGAAAGTTTTGGCAGTCAGGAATAAAAAGGTGATTGAAGTTTTAAACAGAAGTTACTATTGGTTCTTATATTGTTCATGACCTTGACTGATCTTATTTCTAATGGCCTAATGGCCGGATTTGCAGTCCTTTCTCTGTAATGATCTCGTTATGTATCTATTATTTCAAGGCCATGAATTCAATTCCAATCTTTCAGTACATTTCAATGAACATGAACTGAGTGCCCAAAGGGTGCATGACTCTCTTCTAAATGCTACGAGGAAAAATGTCCATTGATTTTTCTCTTGGCAGATATTGAAATCAAATAGATCCTGTTGGGGTAGTGTAGAGTATTGAGAGTATTTATCAGAAGTCAGTTGTATTACCAACTTCCAACCAGCTTTACTTAAGAAACTTGAGTATGGAAAGCTAACACTACCAATGAAGTAAATAGGCAATTATGGTAGATTTAGACCTTGTAAAGGGATCTGATTTATTTGATATTTACAAGTTATGCCCCTAATCAAAATGCACTAATAGCCCTAGCCAGTTTGGCTCAGTGGATAGAGCATCGGCTTGCAGACTGAAGGGTCCAGGGCTTGATTCTTGTCAAGGGTACATGACTAGGTTGTGTGCTCAATTCCAGTGTGGGGCGTGCAGGAGGCAGCCAATCAATGATTCTCATCATTGATGTTTCTATCTCTCCCTCTCCCTTCCTCTCCAATACCAATAAAAATATATTAAAAAATGCATTAATAATTATGAAACAGAAATCCCCTCATACCAAACACAGGTCTAGGATCTGACAGATTTTTTTGGAATTGAAAAACTGTCTCCCTTGAAGTGAATATAATAAACAGTGATTGGTTCTCAGACTGCCCATCAATAAACAAATAAAAAAACAAACCCAACCCTCAAACCAACCTGCTAACGCCGAATCCCAGTAACTCTGGCATATGGAATTGAATAAAAATAAGTTAATCAGCCCATTTAGATACTTGCATTTCTCAAACCAGGATATTACCTGTTTAGTTCATCGGCCTCTTGTTGAAGATTGTGTGCATGGTCCACAGCTTCTTGAACTAAACTATAACTGAGGTTACTTAGGTTGGATAGCTTTCCCTGTAGTTCATTTTTGGCTCCATCTATTTCAGCATAAATCCCAGATGCATTCTAAAGAAAATATTTTTAAAAAATGAGTTGAATTTAGAAAAACTTAAAACATTTTCCCAGGGAGTATCAAAAGATAATCTCCATTATTCATCATTATGAAGTTCAATAAATTTCAGGCCAGGTCTACATGATAAATCTAAGTAAATATCTGTTTCTCTTGCATAGTCAACTCATTCTTCTCTACTGATTGCTTCTCTAGCATTCAGACGTGCTCTGCCATCTCTGATCTGAAAGCAAACAAAACTAAACTAACCAAAACTAGCTTCCCTGATGCTGCTCTCTCCTGGTTGGTCTCCTATTTCTCTGGCCAGGAAAGAAACCATAAAAGCTGGTGTTCCTCAGGGTTTGACTCGGCCCCTTTCTTATGGAGAACTCTAACTCCTCTCTGCGAGCCCAGTCTTTTAGTCTTCCAACTCATTCTCTGCCATCCTGAAGGAATGCTGATCTTTCTGTTAAGCAAATCTGATTATGTTATTTCCCTTCTCAAAACCAGCCATTGCTGTGCAGGTGCAAATCCAATTCCTTAGCATGTCTTTATAAGTTGACTCCTCCTCTCACTGAATTTATTTCATTTCTCACCACTTCTCACCCTACTACACCTATGGTCCACACTTGAGTAACTAATAGTTGTTTCAATGCTCCATCATTTTTCTGACCACTGTGTCCTTGCGCATACTATTTTATCTGTCTGGGAATACTGTTCCTTTCTTTTCTGTCTCATCCACCTAGAAAAATTCTACTCATCCTTCCATATTCAGCTCAAATGATCACTTTCCTGATGAAGCCATCCCTGACTTCTGCAGGATGAGTTCAGTATGGTCACAGATTTTTTTTAGCCATGTATTTCATTATTGTAATCTTTTCACTTGAATATTACTCTCACCAGCTTACACAATCCTGGGAGACAGAAACTATGTTTATTTTTGTATTCCCAGGGTATAGTACACTTCCTGGTACATAGGGTTTATTTTTATGAAGACAGTATTAAACCTCTAGCCATTTGGTTGCTCATATGGGGAACAATACATTGAAGAAAATATTTTTAATTGCATAAGCAGAAAAAACGCCATGGACATTCCACCGTTATTCATTAATTCATTCAACAAACATTCATTGTGTGCCTACTGTATGTCAGGCACTCTTTTAGGAGATAGAATAAATATCTATGGACACATTCTCTGCTCTCAAGGAATTTACAATCTGGTGGGAAGATACAGATGATAAAAAAAAGGGATCAAATAACTGATCAAGTTAATTTCAGGGAGCAAAAGTACTTTAAATAAAATACAACACATCAGATAGGTTAGAGAGTGATTGAAAGTAAGAGGCCCACTTAGATTGAATGGTCACAAGGACACTAGCCATTTGAAAACTTCAGGACAGAGGTGAAAAGGTCCTGAGGTAGGAAAAAAATATGGTAGTGTGTAAGAAAATTAAGAGTTAGAGTGTAATAGTCTGAGTGTTGTGAGGAAGGGGAGTTGTGGGGCTTGAGGTGACTTAGGGTCTTATGGGCCATGGTAAAAGAAGCTTGTTTCTTACGTTAAGTGTCACAGGAGGTTTTATGTGGGGGAAATAATAAGATCTGATTATGTTTTTAAAGGATTGTTCTGCAACTGCATAGAGAGTAAGTCTTAAGGGTCAAGAGTAGAGCCAAATGGGTTAGTAGGAGGCTCTGTGGCAGGTCACACTGGAGATGAGACTGAGACTAAGGAGGAGTAGCAGAGAAGAGAGTAAGCATTCAATCTGGAGACAGGGCCAACAGGTCTTGCTGAAATGGGAGTGAGAAGAAAGGAGAAGTCAAGAATGAGTCCAGAATTTTAATCTGAGCTATTGGGTTGTGCCATGTATTGAGGTGGGGGAGACTAGAGAAAAAGCATATTTTATTCAGAATATTTAGATTTGAGATGCATATCGAAGTGATAGATGAAATTGTGATTTTGCTACAAACCATGCTGAGTTCATACTTGAAAATGTCAAGTAAGCATTCAGATGTAAGAATTTGGACCTCAGGGAAGGCATCAGAGTTAGAGGTATAAATTGTGGACTAATACATATAATCAGTTTTTAAAGTCATGGGATTCAATAGGAGTAAATGGAGAGAGAATATAAATAGGAAAGAGGCCCCATGACTGAGTACCAAGCCATTCATTATCCAGAGCAGGAATCGACCTGGCCCGATGCCAGGTATGGCCTGAGGCGGTTTTTTGTATAGCTCCTAGCTAAGAATATTTTTTTTTACATTTTTAAGGGGTTGTAAAAAAGTAACAACAAACAAAAACCAAGAAGAGGATAAGGGAGAGCAGTTGCATGTAGCCTGCAGAACCTCAAATATTTGTCTCTGAGATGGTTTGCAGCAGTGAACCCAGCAAAGAAGGCTGGGAAGAAATGGCCAATGAGGGGGAGGAGAGCCAGGTAAGTGGGGTATTGGAGGAGCTAGGACAAGGTCTTTAAATAAGGAAGGAGGGTTAGCAGTGCAAGGCTCAGAGTGCTGAAGAGAGAGATGCAACCACGGTTTTGTCTATGTTGAGGTTGCTGGTGACTTGGACAAGCACAGCCTCGGCGGAGGGGCAGGGACTCCCATTTGGAGTGGGTTGAGTACAGTACACAGCATGGAGATGGGGGGTGGGATGGAAACAGTAACTTTAAATGGCTCAAGATATTTTGCTGTGATGCTGAGAATACTAGTAGTATTGAGGTAGAAATTAGAGGGGGTATAAACCAGGTCTTTTTTCTTTTTAATTTTTGAAAGATAGGGGCTATTAAAGCATGTCTGTATGTTGGTAGTAATGATCAGGGAAGAGTAAGAACTGGGTGAATCAGAAGAGAAATTGCATGCTTTTGGGAGCCATACCCTACTGCCCTGTATTCAATGTGAGGAAAGATAGAATAAAAAAAGCAGGTGGCGGAATAAGGCTGTATCCGGAGAAGGGACGTTTTATTACAGGAAGGAAGGTAGGCATCTAGATAAAGATACAGGTGAGCTGGTAGATTAGGGAGGGAATATGAGGTGGGTTCTCTTTGTTCTTAATTTTTTAGTGAAGCATGAAGCAAATTCACCAGCCAGACTGATAGAAGAGGAGGTGGGTTTCCCACCAGTCATGTTGGCTGCACTGGATGCTGGGTGTACTTGGGTTTACTGGGGATATAGGGTTAGAATTCTCAGGTGAGTACAGTAGGGGCATAGCATGAAGTTAAGGGTGTTTGCAAAGAATGAGTATGTTGATAATTTTAGCTGCTTAAGGAGGGAAGAGAGGATATGAGAAGAGGATAAATGAAGCAGAGGAGGTCTCTATGTAGCTAGAGAATTGTTGGAGTGGACATCCTAGAGTAAGATAAGTGATGGTGCTTAAGGTGGGAGGTGCTTGAAACTGGGATTTGGGAGGAGGTGCTGTTATTGGTGACCAGAGTATGGCCATAAGAGGGATGACAGAGGTGGCCTGGAGGAAAAGCTTGTTGAACACGAGTTCAAGGGAGTAGGGATGGGAAGGAAGACAGGGAGCTTGATGCTGAAAGACTGAGATGGTGATCACACATGGTACGATTGAGCACTTGAAAAGCTAACATAATTAGGAAATTAAAATTTTAATTTAATTTAATTTTAAATCATTTAAATTTAAGCAGCCACATATGGCTAGTGGTCACCCATTCAATAAAAGAAACTGAAAGATTTAGTCACCTGATCTTAGTTGTATAATGCCAACTAAATTGATAGATTTGAATTGAATTCAATTATTCTGACACCGAGCTGCTGTTCTAACCTGCTATCAGTACAAACCTGAACAGGTCACATGTGTTCTTACCTTTATTATTTCATCAAGCTCTATAAGGGTCAGCCGAGGTGACACCAGAGAGTCTGAAGATGCCCTCAGGGAGGCATTCACCCCATCCACGTGTCCTCTCACTTTGTCGTGTTGTTTCTGTAGGAAGGAAGAGTAAAGGACAGAAGAAGAGAAGGTGGCTTTAGAGAAAGCATCAGAGGGTGGTCAATGTCCACTCGTCCTTGCCCCAGGCAGATCCAGGTTCCAATCTCAGCCCCATCGCCTAATCGCTGTGTGACTTTGGGGACGTCTACCCTTTGAATGCTTGGTTTCTTCACCATGACACGGATATAACAAAAGGAGACGCCTTGGGAGCCTTGAAGCTTGTAGATTAATACTTAAAACATCATCATCTCAGAGCTAACACTCACTTCTCCATAAATGTAAAGTGGAACTATGAAGACAGGATTGAAGGTAGGCTCCATATTTGCAATGATTGGAAAATGAATTAATTCAGAAAAGTATCATGTGCTAAATTGGGGCACAAATAGCTCATCTGGGTAGAAATAAAGCAAACACAGAATAATTTTGATGTTCTTTGTAAAATTTAAAATGGCTCTATTATTAAAGCACAAATTGTGATGGTGCTTTCTCCCATTCTGAGCTCATTATGTTAGATACTCAGAATTTTTGAGGAGTGAACTTGCTCAAGTTGCTGATATATTTTTTTATGAATGTTATAATTTCCATCTTCACTATTGGACAGGGAGGGATGTTGTGATTCTGAAGAAATATGGACATTCAAGTGAATTCAGAGTTTGAAAGCAAATAAGAATGAAACTTTAAGAGAGAAAAGTAAAAAAGTAATTTACAATCAGAAAAAAACCCGAGTTAAACTTACTTTGAAAATGGTAATTTAAATAGGGTTGAAATATATAAGCTATGGTATAATCTAGAATATCCTAGAAATAATTACAGAAGCTCAAATATAGTAGGACATTCATTAAAACTTAAGTTCATCTTAATGTCTTCCTTATTTCCTGAGGTCTTTCCTGATTTAGTGGAAAGGAAGATGGAGTCCATCTTCTCCAAATATGTTGCTACGGGGGAAGATAAAGGTCTAGGGACAGGAAAGAATCTCATTTGAACATCCTCTAATGAAAGGACATTAAAAATATCAATTTCCCCTCCATATCCATCAAGCTTAATATGGTGTGACTATCTGGGGTTAATTATTCTTATCTCCATAAGGAGCGGTATTTATACAGCTCTGCACAAAAGCAATATTCTAAAGTATATAAGGAAGGGAGATGGAAAACGGTTGGCATTAGTTATCTCTATCAGAGCAGTTTTCTTTTGACAGAGTCTGAGCTATAACCCCATGTGGAAGCTCTGAGTCTGGGTCACCTTAAGGGAACACTGCTAACACCCCAAGGTCATGGCCAAACTTCAAAGCTGAGTGTTCACAGTGCTGCATGGCAAGTTCATTTGCAGTAGTTGGAAAATGGTACGCTTTAAGTTAAAGGGTTTCCCCCACTTATCACATATACCATTAGACAGAATGAGTAAAGTTAGCTTTGAAGCAAATAAAGATATTCCTACAGAAAGATGGTTAACTATAACAAAAGAAAGTTTTCAAAATAATTATGAAAATGACATAATTTGCACTATTCTGCATGCTAAGTATCCATTGCACATATACAAAAAAAAAAAAAAGTTTCCTGATTCTAAAATAAATGATAGAAGCAGTCCTGGGAAGGCAGAGCTTTGGCTTATAAGGCTCTTTAAACAGTGCTTTTTAAAGAGTATTTAACCTACTTTTGAAATATAAAGTTTTATATTTATCTGAAAAGATGTTTATCATGCTGCTCCCCTTTGGTGTTGGGAGTAAGACAGTGAGGTAAATATGTAATTGTTAGCTCTGTGGCTGCTGTTAGCAGACATCAAAATAATTTTGTGTTTTTTTTTTGGTTTTGTATAAAGACTGGAATTTGGGGATTATAATAATTAGTAAAATTAAAATACTTTTGTTGAGTGGGGGAGATAGATCCACTAACAGATGGTCACAATACAGAAAGAAATGAGCACAAGGCATGCTATGGGATTGCTGGAGAGGAACTCCTGCTCATCTGGAAGGATGGGGTAGCTTCCTGGAGGAGGTGATACCTGGGGATCACCCAGGTATCAAGGGGAAGGAGTCTGCTTTCAGGCACATGGGATTATTGGTAGAGTGAGATTGTCTGAACTGAAGGTGTGAAGCAGGGAAAAGGCAAGAGGTATGGCTGAGGAGGCTGGCATGGGCCCATCAGAGAGGCATCTGTAAGCCACGTGAAACAGCATAGACTTTTCTATAGGACAGTGTCTTTCATTTATTTTAACCATAACCCACAGTAAAAAATGTAAATTCAATAAACATATGTAATTAAAATAGAAATGTGATGAAACTAGTCTTTAGTCTAGGTTATGTACTTGAATATTTTCTATTTCATTTATTTCCCCCCACCACCACCCTTTTAAAAAATTGCTGGTTATAGCATTCAAAACTTATTTTGATTCACTAGGTCGGTGATTTTTTAAAAATTATTTTTTAATATAATTCTATTGATTTCAGAGAAGAAGAGAGAGGGAGAGATAGAAACATCAATGATGAGGGAGAATGATTGATCAGCTGCCTCCTGCATGCCTCCTACTAGGGATCGAGCCCACACCTGGGCATGTGCCCTTGACCAGAATTGAACCAGGACCCTTCAGTCCGCAGGCTGACGCTCTATCTACTGAGCCAAACTGGCTAGGGCTAAGTCAGTGATTTTTAACTGGTGTGCTGAGGCAGGCACACTGGTGTGTTGCAAGAAATTTTGAAAATGCAAATCTGATTTTCAACCAGGGTGACTATTTTTCTCTTCTTTTTTATTTTTCAAATAAAAAAATGACAACAGCCAACACAACAATAGCCATATGGTGTGAATGAACCAAAACTATACCTATTTTTTGTCAGATTGGCAAAAAATACTTTTTGGTGTGCCGCAGAATTTTAGTAATTAGTTATGTGTTCCATGAGATGTAAAAGGTTGAAAATTGCTGCACTAAATGGTTCACAAACTGTAGTGTCAAAGACACTCTCATAAGGAGCAAATGAAGGCTTTTAGTAAGAGCAAAAGGTAATTAATGGTCAGTGACTTAGGTGGAACACTCTAGCAGGATGGGGAAGATGGGTTGGAAGGGAGCAAAAATGGAGGAGTGACAGGAGGAAGCTATTTTGGTTGAGAAATGAAAGCCCAAAATAGAGAAGTTATAGAGAAATGGAAAATAGAAAGAGCTAAAAATATTCCAATGGTAAAATTGGCAGGAACCTGTGGTTGACTAGATATGGGAGGTGAGAAAGAGGAGAAATTCAGGAATAAGGATGAAGCCCAGTAATTCTCTTGAAATCTACTTGAGGAAATTATTATTTTGTGTCATACTTATAATTTGTGTGTGTGTGTGTGTGTAAGATAATCATGCATTTACTTAACCAAGGATGCTATTCTAACCATCATTATTCTAAAAACTAGAGGGCCGGTGCAAGGATTTGTGCACAGGTGGGATCCCTTGTCCTGGCCTGTGGGAATCAGGCTGAAACCGGCTCTCCAACACCCCCTGAGGGGTCCCGGATTGCGAGAGGGCAGTTCTCGGGTGACACACCACAGACTCTGGCTCCCTTCTCTCTGGTTCCAGGTGCGTCAACTGACAACCGCAGCTGCCAAGTCACTGCAGTTCGGCAGCTCCTGCATTGA
This sequence comes from Murina feae, assembly GCA_004026665.1. Taxonomy (NCBI): domain Eukaryota; kingdom Metazoa; phylum Chordata; class Mammalia; order Chiroptera; family Vespertilionidae; genus Murina; species Murina feae. Next base: position 15,765 of record PVJC01001940.1, on the reverse strand, counting down.
GTGTCTGCCCCCTGGTAGTCAGTGCATGTCATAGCTACTGTCGGATGGTCAAAGGGTCGGACGTTCACTTAGGCTTTTCTATATATAGATTATTGGCTAATGTATTGCTGCTATTACAAACTGGTGCTGATAAGTATAATTTAATTTAGGACATTTTATAGGGACTTACTGGGAGATAGTGATGACTGAAAATCAGGGTAGAGAGCCTGATTTAAGCCAATTTTGCCAACCATACATATAGACATAACTGAATTAATGAGTTTGCTCATAGCCGTTTCCTATTTTTCACTCTAATATTTATATGTCCAAAGATGCACATGTCTTCCTATCAGATGACTGCCCTCGGTAGTGGTGGCTGTGAGTGCATGCATTGCCCGAAGCACACATGTGACCACGGCAGTTCTGAGCCCTGGATTTGTGGGCACATTGAAATTCTGGCCCCCTAGGGATAACTGCTTTTGCAAGCTATGGAGACGTCTGGGATTTCCTCACCTCTTTGTACTTGCATGACCTTGACCTGAAAAAGATTCCCTATGTCTGTGGCTGCCGTGCAGGTGCAGCCTGACTATGAGATTTACTTAACTTGCCTTTCAAAAAATAACACACATCGTTACATGAGCATAGTCCTGGGCTGCTTTGATGCTCTAGTGCTCTCAGTATAAGAAAAAGTCAGGCATACAAACAGTGCCATACTTCTCACTTGCAAGAGCAACACATTCATACATATGGACCCAAGCACCAAGAATGACCGCATTCTTACCAATGCAAAAGGCAAACAATTCTAACGGCCTCTACTTGGTTTTAGGTGTACACATTTACATCAGCAAATTACAGTGGCAACAATGTGATAATATTTTTAAAATAGGAATATTTAAATATGCCAGTATTTTAAAAAATTGTATACCGACTGTACCCTTTTGACATACATTCATGTTGTTCCTGCCTGAAATGTATTTCCAGTTAGAGTGTCCACCGTACCTCGTGGTCCCGCTGCCTGGCTGCCGTGGCTCTATTCATGTCTTCTGCATCCCTGATATGGTCAAGGGCCTGGTCAAGTGATTCCTGGAGGTCTGACAACTTAGCATTGTAGTCTTCCAGCTGTTCCAGGACCACAGGAAACAGAGAGCGGGTATCATTGTACAGCCGCTGCCAACTCTCAGCCTGGCTCAGCACTGGAAGAAAAAGGCCATGGAAACTCATTCTGGGCTTCTCTTGCCTCCTCCCATTCTGTCTAGCATTTAGCAGAGATGAAAAGGTGTCAGACCACGCCCTCATTAGCAATAAAGATGGATGACGCTCATGAAGTAAGTCCGTGTTTCATATCTGAAGTAAAAAAAACACTATTTTGTAGGCTGTGAGAGTCCCTGGCAGTCAGCCAAAAGGAGGTCTGATTAGCTTTCCTATTGAGGTTACATTTTATGTGGAAACCATGAAATTACACTATGTTGATTATTACCCAAATTATTTCTAATTTTACCATGTAAAATGAATTGGGCTATATTATAGTCTTATTATTAGAATCACCAAAATTATCTTGTGTGTTACTGACGAATGATGTTTATAACCATTCATTTTCTCTGTTTTCTCCCATTAGCTCCTTTAGGTCAAACCTAAACTGTTATTTTGGGTGGGAAGAAGATTAAATGGTAATGGTATATGTGTCTTAGCTTTCTGATCAAAGTTGCATGCATTGACTATGTGTCTTCATTCCACTTTTCCTTCGGGGAATATCAATCTGACTTGTTCATTTTTTTTTTTTCTTTCATCACCATGAACAGAAGACAAAAATTCATGGTTGAGTAAAGAAAGTGGTTGAAAATGCCTTCACTAGTCCCATTTCTCCAGGGAAGTCTTGTTAAATTCCAAAAAAGGCAAGGAACATAGAAGCATCTGGCTGTGACATTAGACTTCAGCCTTTCTGACTGCTGTCTTCCTCCTGACTCAGAAATGGAGCCTGAGATTCTACTTTGGTTTTACGGTTCCTATGACATTATATGTCTGCGATGGTACTATGCCTTTATATTGAGAATATTCCTCTTCTAGAGTGTTCACATTAATTGTTAGCAGAAATGGATAGTGACAATTGCAGGAAAATGATCGAGGGCAGGTATTCCTAATCCTTTTTGTGCAGCAGGGCCCTTTGTAATCTAGTAAAACCCTCAGACCCCTTCTTAAAATGTTTATTAAAATGCATAAAGTAAAATACATGCAATTACAAGGGAGACCAATATATTAAAAAGCAATTTGTTAATATATGTATTTCTTTAGTAATTCATTAAAAACAAGATTTAGAGTTCAGACTAATAATCACTGTAATTTTGAATTATTCATGAGCTTAGTGTTTTGAGATACCAGCAATAGCCATAATATGATATGCAAACCTGTTGCTTCTTTTGTTGATTATGTAGATTAAAATGTACACAAATGCTTTGCAACTCTTCCCATTAAGAGTAGAGTCTATTTCCTCACACCTTGAACCTGTTGGTCTTGACCAACAGAATGGATATGGCATTGTTGGATTCTAAGGATAGGTCTCAAGAGACCTTACACTTTCCATTCTTGCCCTCTAGGAAGGCAGCCAGCATATGAACAATCCTGGGCTAGCTTCCTAAGACATGGATGGAGAAGCCCAGCCATCTCAGCTAAGGCCCCATACATGTGAGTCAGCTCAACCATACCTCATGGAGCAGAGAAGAACTGTCCAAGTTGAATCTAGCCCAGGTTGCCAACCCACAAAATCATGGGTAAATAAATAGTTATTGCTTTAAATGAATATGTTTGCGTAGACTGTTAGACAATAACTGATAACTGATACAGGGGCCAACTCAGAGGTTCACTAATACTATTGTGATTTGATATCTACATGCATCATCAAAGGAAACGTTAAATTCCCATTGAGGTTAAAAAGTCATTCACGGACCTCAGGACACTAATGTTGCTGTGCTTGTAGCTTTACTGGCTTCTCAATGGCAGTTCTGGGAATTGGTTTCCATTAGCCCTCCTTCCCCTGTTTCTACTAAATCTCTCTGTTTTTCTCCTCAGGAGTAAAATTTCTGTAGATTCCTTATGGAACCTCAGCTGTTTCTCAAAAGCTTAAGATTGGGCCTGGATCTAAAAATCGTGGTTATATAGTAAAGCTGTGCTGAATAATTCCCTGAGGACACATATAAGTTCCAAATAGCTGTGAATATTCGGAACTGGCTGTTTTGACCAAATATTGCCTGTGTCTCTGTGTCCTCTCCTGGATCCACAGAGAAAGTAGACATGAGCTGGGCTCCGGGAGCTGAATGGACCTACATTCATGGGCTTCGTCGGCCTCTTCATCCACGAGCTCCCGTTGAATGAAGAATGGTTGACGGCTTCTAATCTCTTCCAGCATCTTCTGGGCCAACACCAGCTTCTCAGAGATTTCCTCAGAGCTAAGTTCTTGCTGCTCCCCATAGTAGAGCATCTTGTTGTTGATCTCTGAAAGGAAGGACATGGTGAGAGAAGGCAGCGGAGAGAGATGACTGGGCCTTTTACAGCGATGTCATTGAAAACACAGGGGAGGATGGGCATACTGGAGTTCACACTGCAAATACTGATGCCGGCATTGAGTTCAATGTTTATTCCAGGGAGAAGTAAAACCTGAGGAAATCACTCCTCTTTGCTTCCCATTTGGTGTCTTCAGAATGGGAATGGAATTAACACCATGGCTGCCCTGATATCATGGAAACCTGTGTCTGTTTTTTGAATCACATTTACATAGTGGGTCAAAAACATTAATATTTAAGGCATACAAAACTGGGGTCTTTGATCAACCTTTTATATAAAATCCATAACTTGGAGAAAATGTTCTGCAGTATCTCATGTCATATGTAGGATACATTGGCGATACTAATCATACTTTAGCCAAGGATTTATCAAGGCTTTAAGCCAAAATTAGAGCATACTGTAGTGGGTCAAGTGAGTCTTTCAGGTGGTTCCACAGAGTAGATATGCCAAAAAGGTTTGTGAACTTCTTCTCATATGCATTTTTTTTTTTGCAATTGCTATTTTGCCTTCTGTATAGGACTTTGGTATTTTGACTCGTTTTCACCCCATGTCCAGAAGTAGGATGGAGAATTTTAGAACTGGAGGGACCGCTGAGGTTCTTTGACTCACTGTTTCTACGAAAGATGATCAGTTGAAAATTATATAATTGCCAACTTGTGCTATAGGAGCTCGAGGAGGAAGCATTCTATCTTCCTGGCATAAATGAAACTGTGTGTCTGTGGTTTACTGTGATATGTGGTTTGGCAGACAAACACTTGTCACATAAATTATATCAAATAAGGGCTTCTATTTTCTCTACAAGCTTGGAGGTCGCCAGTAGTTATTGTAGAAATGGCTGGGAATAGGAATGACACACTAGTGGTGGTGTGTAGCATTCCTGAATTGTGAAGAAAGGGAGATAAATGAGGAAAGAAGTTTTAATACTAGGAATACTATTCAGAAAGTTATAGGCATACCAAGATATGCTAAAAACAAACAAACAAACAAACTCATGAAGAAAGTAAATATTCACTTTTTAAAGAAAGTCTAAAACACTAACTCCTGAAATAAACTAAACATAGGTTTTTTCCCCCCTTAGAACTAGCATTTGCAAGGCTAATTCTTTGGAGTTTTGATAAAAATGTTATTTTTACAATTCTGATCTGTTTTATTTTAGCCACTTCTGGTAGAGATTAGAAAAAGGAAATGTAGACAATAGCATTTTTGCCACTGGTCTTTAGAGACTGTTCATACATTATTATAAAAAGGTATTATTATAAATCTGATGGAAATTAGTTTCCCATTTACATTCTTTTGTAATTTTTTTTCATCTTTTCTTATGCTCAAAGCAGTGATTTTCAACCTGTGTGCCACAGCACAAGAATTGTTAAAACATGCAATACCCATTTAGTCAGGGATATGGACCTCTTTCCCCTTAGACTGTCAAATAAAAAGATAGCAATAGCTGTCTGGTGAGGATGAATCAAAATTATACCTTTTTTGTCAGATTGGCAAAAATATATCATATATGGTGTGCCATGAATTTCAGTAGTCAGTTTATGTGTGCCATTAGATGAAAAAGGTTAAAAATCACTGGGTGAAAGGGTTTATAAACTTTCTAAATAAAAGGGCTTAGAAACTTTCTTAATGAAATGCTTTGGAATAAAACTTGGAGTTACAGAAGCAAAAGTAAATTTTTTTTTTCCTGAATGGTTTACTAGGATGAACGCTGGTTTTATTTGCCACCTAGAGGGACATTTATTTCTTAATTAGATGAGGTCAGCTAATCTAGGTTTAATCTCATTTTTAGAACAAATCAATACTAACTCTAAACTGTTAGAGAAAAAGGGTATTTTATTGGGAGATGCAAAAGCATGCAATAATGAGGATGGGAGTGGGAAGTGTTTCAAATGAATGCCATTTGTTTTATAGGCACCAAAGGAAATATAGCAAATGATTAATTTTGGCTCAGTATATCCATTTTCTTGGAATATGCCCCCTACACCTCAGCATAAAGATATGAATCTCCCACTGTGGGTCCCTTTGCAGTCATCGTGCCCTGGGGTGCAGTTGGTCTTGTCATCCAGCTCTGAATATATGGGATAATAAAAACAATGGGAACACACACACTCTGCTTCCTAGCAGATTGTAACCCAAGGAATTTCTCTTTATCTTAGAACAAAGTTGCCTGTTTTCTGTTGGTTTTCAATGCATCATCAAGATAGGCTTTAAAATGCAACCTGTATTTAGCAGAGGCTAGAGCACAAGGAAGTGAACCTTCAAGGGGAAAGGTCAAGTTATCACAAAGCTTTTGGGCCAAGAAATCTCACAAATATACCCCTCCCTGTTTTTCATCTGGATTGGGGACCGGAGCATGTTGCCTGCCTGATTCTTGGGAGAGAGCATCAGGGATTGCCAGGGCGATTTAGGTTAGTAGACAGTTTACTGCTTCTCTAAAAGCAGCATTTTTGCTGCCAGTCATCAAGAAAAACGTGAATCCTGTCCAACTGCTGCATTTTAGAGACAGCATGGCATGCGATTTCCTCTGCCGAAAAGATATTTTGGCATTCCCCTTTCTGTAAAAGGCCTGGAAAGTAGGTGATTCTGTACATTTATTCTTGAAAACTTACAGATTGTAAGGAAGGATGAGTGCTCAGAAATCCCAGGTAACCGACTTGAAAGGTAGACCTCACATGAGTTTAAACCTATAGCCCTCTGATAACAAACAGTTCTTGGCACGATCATAAGCACTAACGGTAGCTATTCGTTTTTATTGTTGTTAATAACAGGAAAGATGCCTTGACATGGAGCCGAAGCAGAAGAGGATATATTTACCTTGGATTGTGTCCCTCATGTCGTGGGCTTGCTCTACGAGCTGAGTTGCGTGGTTAATGGTATCCATACTTTCCTTCTCAGCCAGTTGGCTCTTTCTTGAAGCTTGACTTTCCTATAAATAATTGGTGTAAACACCAGATTAAATTTAGGGGAAGGGAATGTTGTATATGTGTATGTGGGGTGGGTGGGAATAATGTATTTCAAAACCGGAAATGTCCCTGATATAGGAAAGTTCTATAACATATAAAATGGTCCCTGAAACCATGCATGAAGGCTGCTGTGATGACCAGCTTTGGGATTACAGAATGCTACAGAACGCTGCAAAATCAGATGCCATTCCTCTGTCATCAGTCATAGCTCAACCCAAACCAGCTGGCTTTATAGGTAATTTACCCTTTGCATTTTTACTGTATCTCAAAATGCCAGACTAGGAAATTCCCGAAGTGTGCTGAGCAGTTTGACATTGTACACTAAAGAGCTTAAAGCTTCAAAGGGAAAACTGTCAAGAAAGCAGGCAGATCTTGAAATGCTCCGTGCATCCCGTGGCTCCTGGGTGGTCCAATCGCTGGTGAAACTGAGTCACCGCAGAGATTCAAAGGCTTAGCCTCAGTGGGCTAAACACCGTTTTCAGTGCTGCACTCCAGATTCCCACCAACAGTGATGGCACCTGAGTACAAATAACTGCTCAGGCAGATGTGGTTCAGAGTGAATGGTGCTCTTCTCCGGGAAGCTGACTCCATTTGCCAACTCGGGAGCTTCTGTTTCGGAGTTCCCGCAAAGCATTTGTTAAAATGAAATCCCAACCCAAATGTGGCTTCTGAAGAAAGGATGTGTGGGGGTGCATTTATATGTGCATGCTCTCTGTGTGTGCAAGGACAGAAGCTGATCTAAGAAATGGTCCAAGGCCAGGACATTTGTCTGCATGCAAGGCATGGGGGCCGGGTACTTCCTTTTGGCATTAGAAAGACTGACTCATGGGTCCTGTTTAAGAGGAGAACTTCAGTCTGACACGTGGTGGATGCCCACTTGCTGCATCTGGTGTGGTGTGGTTTTGTTTGGGTTCAGCTCTGTCACAAAGGGCTATAGCAGCTGAATGGACTGCAGGGTGACCTGCTGCACAGACCACTGGTAACCATTGCACAGTTACCCCGGGACAGAGAAGTGGCCATTTCAGACTTCTCTCCTTTCATCCGGTTTTAGCCAGTGGATTATGCCATGATTATACCTGGAATATTTTTATACTTCCCAGGCATGACCCAAGCAAATGGCTCTTGGTCAAGGAAGAGAATGCAGAAATCATACCATAGCCCTGGCCAGTGTTTCTCAGTGGTCAGAGAGTTGGCCTGTGCACCGAATAGTACCTGCGTTGCAGGTTTGGCATGCGGGCAAGAGGCAACCAATGGATGTGTCTCTTTCAAATCAACGTTTCTCCCTCCCTCCCTTCCACTCTCCAAAAAGCCTCATGTGAGGATTAACAAAACAAAAAAACAAAAATGAAATAAAGCAAGCATACCATAGCAAACAAGCTCTACAGGCTTTTTTTTCAGGCAAGTCTGAGATTCCCTCCACACAAAGCTTCTTGTGCAGCAGCAATGCAGCCATCAGCCCCTTCCCTGAATAGCAAGCTCTCTGAATGGACACTGTATTCTGAACCAATGCATTGCTTCATCCAATTCCTATCTTCCTCTTGGCTTATTCTAAGGCTTTCCAGTGACACAAAATTTGTGGTCATTTTAAAATCAAGTGATGCAGGGCATAAGATTAATATTATTCTTAATGTCACCTCTCTCCACTCTTCAAATATATGAATACAATAGTTTAGAACATTGAAACATTTGACAAGTTGATTTTTGATCTGGTTTAAATTGAATTATATTTGAACAGCACAACATCGTATTTTTGGTTTTGGTTTCAACCTTCAAGGGGAAATGCTATGGTTATTAATGTGTTCATTTCACTTATTATGGAAACTTTGAATTAAAGCAATGGAAGACAGCAGGAGGATGTCTTCTCTCTAAGAAAACCTCTTCTTCCTGACAAACACCAGAGGGCGCTTATTTATGTTTAACAAAAGATTCTGTGGCAGAGGAACCGCCATGACTTAAAAATAAAGAATTAAATAAATAAAATATTTCAAGAACAAATACATAAGTAAATAAATTGATTGCAAAATTACTGGCAATAATATATAGTAGTGCCTATGTGAATGTTATATTTTTTTCTGTAACTGCTTATGGAATAAAACTAATGATGTAGACATGTGATAAAACAGGTACACCTTGCTCTAAGAAAAGCTGAGATTAAAAAATCATCTCACAACCATCAATCAGTTAATGTTTTAACCTGCATGGTGGACAAGGGTCTTCATGACCTGGCCTCTGAGAACTTCTTTAGCGTTATCTCCTGCTCCGTGACCTGCAGTTGATCTTCCAGGAGGCCAAGGCCAACGCTAGTCCCAGGAATACAGTGTGCTTCACATCTTTCTGCTTTGTGGTAAATTTCCTTTGCTTGGAAGTAGTTGATAAACTTCCAGCCATTCTTCAATGCACAGGCCTATGCGCATCTCCTCTGAGAAGTCTCCCTATGGCGTCCCCGCTGAAACAGTTATTTCTTCCTTAGAATTCTCTCTTTAGGCTGTATCCTGCCTTGCTTATCAAATGCTGTTACATATATATATTTTACATGCCTGCTTTCCCTACCATGAGCGCTTTGAGAACAGGGGTCTTATTATATTCATGTCAGTATCTATAGCACCTAGTGCAATGACCATTAGACACCAGGTGTTAAGTAATGCTTTTGGAATGGAAGCTTTTTAAAATTTTTTGTCCTGCCCCTTTTCCAGGATCAGAAATGAGGCTCATCTTTTGATGTATGGAGGTGACCTATTTTCCTTCCATTCCTAAAGATCTCTCCTCATCAAATGCATGGGTATCCCTCAGGAGGTCCCCAGAAGTAGGGGTGGGAAGGGGCTATAGCATTTCCCCAAAGGGGGCTAGAGGATTTGGATATTGTTGGGACAAAACCAATAACTTCAGGTGGATGTAAATTGTGAGATTTGGGTCACATGAGATTCATGTGACAGGTAATTTGCATACAGAGGTATTTTCAAGTTCAAGAGGCAACATTACTGTGACTTTTATCACTGTGGGAACCTACCGTGAAATCTTTCACTCTGAAGCCAAACATTACTTTCTTGATAGAAATCTTTCTAAAACAAAGTTTTTCTTGAATTCTTCTTAGAATAAACCATGGCTTTTTCTAGACTAAGGGCTTGAGGATACTTGAGAAGTCCTCAGGACAAACTCCGGGCACTGATTTTGAAATGTTTAGCAGGTTCTTGTACCATCAGGACTGTTGTGGTCAGAAGGACATTAGTTTCAGTAAGAATAAACGGAAACAGCTGGGTAAACATTCCAGTAGCTTTGTCATCAACCTCCTGCTTTGGTGGTGCTCTTCTTTTCTTGGAGCCTTTTCTACTGGGCTGTTATTTTCAAGCTTGCATTATTTCTCTCTATGAAAGCGTGCATTTGAAGTATGTCCAAAGTAGAAAAGCTACACAACAAAATGATCTGTAATTCTGTCTCAGCTGTGGGAGGAACGAATCTTGGTGAAAACATGGCCTCAAGAATTGAGACACTTTGGGCAAGTTCCAACCATGACACAAGAATGAAATCACTCCGAGCTTTTTGCAAAGATTTTTTTTTTTCTGGGTACCTCCTTTGAAACTTAAGAGACCTCACTGCTTTTCAAATGCTGGTAGTTGGATTAATATGTGGCATTGTATGGGAAACAAGGACAATTTTCATGTGCATTTCCAAGTGGTTGCATCTCCCAAGGGTCCAAGTAATTAACATTTTTAGAAGCATAATCTCTTAAAATTTTAAGAGCTCCAAGGTCAAAAGAGATTATCAAAGTTATTTTAATCTTTATTTTTATAGAAAGTAAGAATTGTTTTTGAAAAGCACTTTCACAGTTTATGTCAAATACCAGAATAGGAAAGCAGAAATTCCAGAGTACTCTGGACAGCACTGGGGGAACATAACAAGGAAAAAACTGTGTTAAACATTTTAATATGTTAAATATGGCATCTTGTAGCTTAGTTGTATTCTTTTTTTATTACTACAGAGGCTGGATATTTTTCCATTAGGCTGCTGAGGAGTATATTGAATAGTCTCTCACACTGACTCTTCTCAAATTTCAATGCCTTTGTGGTTAATTTCTGAAAGCTTTTACAAGTCATATTTCCCTTAATATTTTTCTTAGTCTCATTGACTTCTTCATTTATTTAGTTGTCTTACTGGGTATTTGAAATTTTATCTTGTCATATCTATTATATCTTTTTATTGTAATTCCTCATGCTGTATTTAAATGCATTGTCATTTTCTTTGCATTTCAAATAAATATTTAGTTCTGTTTCTTGTGAATTTGAGATTTAAGCTCAAGTCTTTAATCTGTCTGGGATTTTATTTTAGTACTAGAGCCTGATGCACTTAATTAGGGTAAGAGTAGAAAAAAGAGATATTTGTACTAATCTTTGTAATACTTTATGTAATTAAATTAAAAAAAATGGCTAAAAAGATAAAAAAAAAAAAAAAAAAAGAGTAGGCCTTCCTTCCCCTGGATGCCAGCAGGCCTGGCTTTGTCTGGAAAGTCGTCCAGAAGGACGACCAGTCTAATTAGCATATTGCACTTATATTATTGTAGATATGGTGTAAGGTGAGGGTTGAAAGTGATTTTTTCCCCTGTCAAAGTGCAAAATTGCTTTCTCAGCATCATTCCTCTTCTTTCTGTTTTTTATTTAATGCATCCTTTAGCAGACATTTAAATTTTATATTCTACATAGTAAAGGTTATTTCTGGATGCTCTATAGCTCTTAGTCATAAAATGCTAAGGCAAACAGCTGAACAACTATTCTAATTGAAACATATCAACCATATTAACCATCAGCAAATATTAAAATAGTTCCTCATAAAACAGTTTTTCAAGGAAACCAGTCAAAATGGGAAGAAACAGTAGAGACCGACTCTACTCCTGATTTATTTTAAGGTACCTGAATCACTACATATTTTCTGAGCTGTGTTAAGCCTCAGTTGTTTGTGACTTGCTAGGCTCACACCAGCTAAGTCCTTTCTCTGAAGGTAGTTCCAGCAACTGAATACATACCCTTTCAGCTAATTCGTCCAGGTCAGACAGAAGGCTTTTCATTGTACTCTCAGCATTGTTGATTTGTATCTTTCTTAGGATATACTGGTTTTCTCTTTCTGACAATTTTGTCTGTGGGAAAAAATGTTTTGAAAATAATCAGTATATGTGCATACCAGGTTGGTAAAAATAAACAAACTCTTCCCGTGTTAGAGGACTTAGAGTAGAATGTGAGTCTCTGTTCCCCAAATGGTGTCTGCAGGCTGTTGCAGGCTGATGTAGAGGTTGGGGACTGCATGAGGGTTCTTAGGGCCTTAAGGGCTAAAATTCTTCCAGCTCAGCTCACCAGGCAGACCCTGGGCTGTGCTGTGCTGGCCGTGGGGAAAGGGTACCTTTTTCTAATTTGTACAAATGCACAATATAGACTGGTGGTGGTCTTGGGTGTCTGACCTTTAAAATGTCAATTTTGGAAGGCTTTGGAAGAAATGATCAACCCACACAAATTAATGTAAATGGAGTTTAGTCCAAATGTGGCTTTTCTCAGATTACTTTGGAGTAGGCTCATTGAACTTGGCACTGCCTTTCTGCAGCTATAATTATATTTATCTTGAAGTTGTGTTGCTGGGGAAAGAGGATTCAAGTGGTATCAAGAGGACTGAATCTGGGTGACTCCCCTGAGAATTAGTGTCTTCATGTGTCCAAACAGATGAGTTTGGACAAGAAGGATTTCTAGGTTTGGAACAGAATGCTCACTAAAATTCCACCTAGCTCTACAATTTTGTCATTTTGTTTTGCATTTTGCATAATATGGACAGTTGCTGTGCATGTCATCTGCACCTCCACAAAGTAATGAGCACTTACTATGCTAGGTACTGTTCTAATACTCTACCCATTGCAACTCACTGAATTCTTTCAACAATCCATGAGATGGTTCAATAATTTTCCTCAATTCCAGATGAGAAACTGAAGAATAAATAGGTTGAATATCTTACCCAAAGTTACCTAGTTAGTGTCAGAACCACCATTTGAATGCAAACAATCTAAATTCAAACTTTATGCTCTTAACTATTACACTAAATTGACTAACAAAGTTAAAGAAAAGCACGCTGGTATTAATTTTATTGTCCTTTCAGCTAATTATCATTGTTTTCAAAAAATCTGTTGGTTGTGATAGAAGCCCATGATTTAGAGGGGGAAAATAAAACCGCTTCTTAAAGATTTGATATACAAGCACTGTCCATCTGTTTCCTGCCTTTAACTCCTTTATTAGAGATTAATCACAGGATCCATGAGGAGAAACAGAGCATGTGAGTATGTTGTGCATTTGAGTGTGTGTGTGTGAGTGTGGGAAAATGAGGGGGGATATGACAGTGAGGAGGTAAGGTAAGGGTAGGAGATAAAAATAAAAGTTGAGATAGAGAAACAGAGAGAAACGTTTCTAGAGAAACTTCTCAAAAACATTGCACATTGAGGGTAAGGCAACGGTAAGTCTGTGGTAATCACTTGAATAACCAATGTAAAGCTTTACCAAGAAAATAAGTACTTCGCATCCCTCAATAGTTTTGTAGATAGATACCAGTTTTTTAGTCATTTCCTTTGCAGTATTAACCTCTTTTATAGATGGCAGCTTTTGGTTTAGGCTGAAGCTCATGCTTACAATTAACTTGTCATAATTTCCTAGGGCTAACCATTTGTAATATTGCCATGGGACTCAGATACCAAAACTAATAGGGGTTACTAGGAGTGACTCAGTGAAACCAGAATGAAAACGCGCAGAAGGTAAACATTTCTGCATACTTTGAGGAGGTAGATGGTGGAGTTCATTTCATTCACGTGTCTATGGGCAGCGGCACCGGAGGACACACTCAACACACCGGATTTGCTTTCTTCAATGGAGAGCGCGGCTAAGCGAAGGTCATCAGTCAAATCCCAGATGCACTTATCACAGCCTAGAAGCAGAATGGGCAGGTCATTTCTTCAAAATCAAAAGTCAACTGGGAAGCACGCTGCCTTCAGTAGATCACTATATGAACTTCCTTAGTTAATTCTATTTCCATTTTTGTTTCAGAAGGCACTGTTCTGGGCCACATAACTCATAGTCCTTATACTCAAAGTTGAGTAGAGTCCAAGATGAGCCAAACTACATCAAGCACTATCCCCACTTAACACATAACAAGAAGCAAACAACACATGCAATAGGGAAAGTATGCTAGCATGAATACTGAGTGCAGAAAGAAAGCATGAAAGGGACAGCCTTCTGGGATGACTCTCTTTTTGTCAGGCTTTGGGCTTTTGCTTGATGTCCACTAGTGAAGGTGGCTATTTGATAGGCACTCCTCCTTTCCTGTCATCTTTTCTCATCTCAATTCAGGTCCTAGAACTTCTTACTCCTTGGCCTCACCCCAAGGGTGACTACCTTAGCACCTCCCCATGGCCTGACCTCCTGTCTGGGGCAGTAGTTGCAATTTCTCATTGTTTCCCATGTTTCGCAATTGAGTTCTTCTGACCACTTGTCATTACCCACCAGGATCCCAGTGCTCTCCTGGGGCACACTCGCAAGTACACTCTTTGAAACTTTCGTGTTCTCTATCTCTCTCTCAGATTGTACTTTCTTCTGGAGAACTGGTAAATGGAGACTGAAGTGTTAATAGTTGTTAGTATGTTAATTAAGTTTAACATGGTCTTATTCATATTGACTCTCAAAGAAACATCAGGCTGGAGGGGAAAATGCTTAGGGCCAGGCAGGTATCATGATGTCCTTAAAGTCACCTTGCTTAGGGGACCACCTAGGTTATCAGTGTGTAAACTTTACTCTGCTTGTGCCTCGTCTTCTGTGCCATCTTCTAAAATGTGATTATATTAATCTATTGTGTCCAGAGGACTCAGAAGTCAAGATATTTTTGTTTGGGGGAGGGAATACCTAATGTTAAAAAATATATAGTTTTTAAATCACTCTACTAAAAGATAAATATTAGTGACTTTTTAAAATTAAATGTATTGAGGCGATATTGGTTCATAGGGTCATATAGGTTTCAGGTGTACATTTCTATGACGCATGATCTGTGTGTACCATTGTGTGTCCACCACCCAAAGTCAAGTAATCTTTCGTCACCATATATTTGACTCTCTTTACACTTTACTACACCCTTCCCCTTCCCTTCTAGTAAACCACCATGTTGCTGTCTGTGCCTATGAGTATCAGTTTTATATCCCACATGAGTGAAATCATATGGTTCTTAGCTTTTTCTGACTGACTTATTTTGCTTAGTATAATATTCTCAAGATCCATCCATGTTGTCACAATGGTAGTATTTCATCTTTTCTTATCGTTGAGTAGTATTCCATTGTATACTATGTCTTCCTTATCCAATCTTCTATCAAAGGACACTTTGGTTGTCTCTATGTCTTGGTTACTGTGAATAATGCTGCAATGAGTATAGGGGTGGATATATCTTTGAGAATAAATGGTTTTTTGAGTGGGCTTTTTTTGGGGGGGCGGGTATATATCTAGAAGAGAGATTCCTGGGTCATATGACAACTGTTTTTAATTTTTGAGGAACCGCTACACTGTTTTCCACTGTGGCTGCAATAGTTTACATTCCTGCCAGCAGTGAATGAGAATTCCTTTTACTCTATAACCTCTTCAACACTTGTTACTATATTACCTGTCTTGTTGAGAACAGCCATTCTAACAGGTGTAAGGTGGTATCTCATTATACTTTTGATTTGCATTTCCCTAATAGTGGAGTTGCACATGTTCTTCATGTATCTGTTGGCTGATTGTATGTCTTCTTGGGAAAGATGGCTGTTCCGGCCCTCTGCCCATTTTTTTAAAACTAGGGGCCCAGTGCACAAAAATTTGTGCACTCGGTGGGGTCCCTCAGCCCGGCCTGTGCCCTCTCGCAGTCTGGGACCCCTCAGGGGATGTCCATTTGCAGGCATGCCTGGCCAGCCTGGGTGAGGGGCTGAGGGCCATTTTCAGGCTGGCCATATCCCCTTCAGGGTTCAGGTCCCTACTGGGGTGCCTGGCCAGCCTGGTCAGGGGCTGAGGGCTGTTTGCAGGCTTGCCACAGCTCCCATTGACTCAAGGTCCCAGTGAGGCTGGCTGGAAGCAGATTTCTGGGGTTTATTTATCTTCTATAATTAAAACTTTGTTTCCTTGAGCCAAGGCCTAGTCAGGCAACGAAGCCTCCTGTTTGCTTCAGCTCCGTGGCTTCTATAATCGAAACATTGTTGCCTTGAGCAGAAGCACAGCCAGCCTAGACAGGCAGTTTC
>PVJC01001939.1:72301-85712 GCA_004026665.1 Murina feae | reverse complement strand
GCACCCAGCCCTGGTCACAGCTCAAAAAAGAGAACAACATGCAGGGGAGGGCAAGAGTCTGAGAGATCAACATAGAGGGGGTGCCTGCTCCAAGCCTCCACGGTGTGCCTGGGGGCAGGCCCCCAGCAGGTAGACACACACAGGAGGACTGCTCTGAGCCTCAGATGCGGCTGGGGGCAGGTCCCCAGTGGCGACACACACACACACACATACACACACATACACACACACACACACACAAAAGGCGCCTGGCAGAGTGGGGCCATCATAGGACATCTACTGAGGGGTTGCAGACTGTCAGAGGGCACAGGCCGGGCTGAGGGACTCCCTCCACCCCGAGTGCACAAATTTTTGTGCACCGGGCCCCGAGTATATACATAAACACAAATACATAAAGGATTAAAGGAAATATATCAAAACAGTGGTATTAAATGTATAAATCATTTTATTTTCTCTATCTTTTTAAGTCTATGAGTATAAGTTTTACATCTTTTGTTCAGTTTTTCTAGATTTTTAAATTTTTTTCTATAGTACACATTACTTTTTTTTTTTAGTCTTCGGATATTTTCGCCATTGATTTTCAGAGAGCGTGGAAATGGGGAGAGAAAAACACCGATGTGAGAGATGCATTGATTGATTGCCTCCTGCTCCCTGACTTGGGTGAAGGATTGAACCTGCAACCCAGGTTCATGTCCTTGACCAGAATCAAACCCTCTAATTCTTTGGCTCTAACCACTGAGCAAAGCCAGCCAGGGCTTTTTGATCATTTGATTATCATACCATATACCAAATTTTTTTTTTACATTTTTCAAATATATTTATTGATTTCAGAGAGGAAAGAAGAGGGAGAGAGAGATAGAAACATCAATGATGAGAGAATCATTGATCAGCTGCCTCCTGCACACCCCCTACTGGGGATCGAGCCTGCAACACAAGTACGTGCCCTCAGCCAGAATTGAACCTGGGACTCTTCAGTCCACAGGCCGACGCTCTATCCACTGAGCCAAACAGGCTAGGGCTTTACATTTTTATTATATAAGTCAGAGCACATATTTTTGTAATCATTAAAAAATTAATTGCTTCTAAATCTCACCACCCAAAAATTATCACAGTTAATATTTTTGTATGTTGGTGATTACATTATTTCTCCATGCATAAGGTTTGTGGAATTTAGGGAGACTTATGTAGCTATAGGCTGTATGTTTGTATCCTCGTACCCTGTGACATTTCTCTGGGAAGCACTGTATCGTGTCTCTTACACTCTTGTGTCAAAGCAGAGCTGATTGACACCTGAGGGACCCTCATCCCTAGTCAGAGTAGGTCTTTGGGGGTGATCCCTACAGGAGCTACCTATACCAAAGCCAAAGATGCAACCTCACTTTCTGGTCCTTTGCTGTAGGAAGACACCATGGAAGAGTCTGGGTGGAAGTTGGTGCACGGTGATGTCTTCAGGCCACCCCAGTACCCCATGATCCTCAGCTCCCTGTTGGGCTCAGGCATTCAACTCTTCTGTATGATCCTCATTGTCATCTGTGAGTGGGCCTGGTGTGGGGGGCTGTCACCAGAGCAGCATGGGCTGAGTCTGAGAGAAGGGTAGACTTTTCTCCCTGGAGAAAAAGGCATGTCAGCATCTCTGGGCCAGATGGATCTGTCCATCCCAGCAGAAAGGCTCGGTCTCCACCCCAGGCCCTGGTCACTTGATCCTCCTCAGAGCTTTCCCGCACTGGTGATAGCCCACCACATCCATTATGTCAGGGAGGCCAGACATCAGTGCTGTGAGGTTGGCCTCCTTTTGCAGTCAGACATGAAGTGATTTACCAAGTCAGCACTAAAATGAGGGCTGGAATCAGATCTTTTTTTTCCCCTCAAAAATAATCCCCCCAAAACTAATATGTAGTAGTTACAGACAGTTCTGAAATCAATCTGCCTAAAAAAATTTTTAAGATTTTATCCAACTTTTCTTTTAGATAGAGGAATGGAGAGGGGGAGAGAGAAAAAGAGAAACATCGATATCAGAGTGAAACATCAATTAGCTACCTCCTACATGTCCCCTACTGGGGATTGAGCCCAAAAACCCAGACTGTGCCCTGACCAGAAATAAAACTGGCAACCTTTTCGTGCACAGGTTGACACCCAACCAACTGAGCCACTTCGGCCAGGGCTATCCATCTTTTAATTGACATAAAACATCGTAGTTTAAGATGTACGACATGATGATTTGATATGTGTATATGTTGTGAAATGATCACCACAATAAGTTTAGTTAATATTTAATATCTATCACCTCTCATAGTTCCTTTTTTTTTCTTGTGATGAGAACTTTTAAAATCTAAGCTCTTGGCAACTAATCTGCCTAAATTTATATCTCAACTCCAAGCTTTGTGACTGTGGACAGGCTTTGTGATCTTAACTTCTGTGAGCCTCAGTTTCCCCATCTAAGAAATTGGGAAACTAACCTCCACCTCACAGCGTTGATAAGGCAGATGTAGTGGCTAGCACTCATAATGCTCTCAGCTCAGTGCCTGCATGGTTGCAAGTACCTTGTGGGCTAAAAGCTGCAGCCCTCTGAACCCCAGCTAAGACCCAGTTTTCTCCTGTAAAGAGGAAGGGAGTATACTTATTTTGCTCCATCTGCCCAAGTCCCTGTCAGCTAGCCTGGGATGGGGTTGGGATCAGTCACTGACTTTCTCCTCCGACCACTCCCTCCATAGTTGTGGCCATGCTTGGGATGCTGTCGCCCTCCAGCCGGGGAGCTCTCATGACCACTGCCTGCTTCCTCTTCATGTTCATGGGGTAGGTGTGTCTGAGTGGGCTCCCGGGGCTGGCACATGCCAGCTGTGCTCCAGCTAACAGGTCCCTTGGTGTGCATCCCTGCTGTTTCCCACAGAGTTTTCGGTGGATTTTCTGCCGGCCGTCTGTACCGCACCCTAAAAGGCCATCGGTGGAAGAAAGGAGCCTTCTGTGTAAGTGTCCTCACCTTCCTCCTGGTGTTGGTGGGGAACTGAGCAGTTTCATCCTGTTTTCCTCAGGAGCAGTATCAGCAGGCCCTGGGAAGCAACAGCATGATGGAGCAGGAAGAAAATATCCTGAGGGTCAGGAATTCTGGGCTTGTGCCCACAGGTGTAGCAGAACCTAGGTTGCCATATAAAATGAGAGGATTGAATTTAGGTGACTTTTAGCCTACTTAGTCTGATGTCTCAAGCAAGAGAAGAAATAGAGGATTCAGAATAACTGAATTTAGCCATCAAGCCTAAGTGTAAAAGCTTAAGGACAAACACTGGTCAGGACTGCGGGGAGTAGTATCCCTGCCCCGTGGTGCAAAGGGGCAGAGCAGCCAAGCCCCTTGTCACCGTCAGTCTGTTTCCAGACTTTGGCCCTTTGTTCCCGTTCAGTGAGGACAGCTCCTGCCCTCTCTGTCCTCCACCAAGACCTAAAAATTGAAGGATGCCTAGGAGCCAGCTCTACCTCCCAAGGAGCCCTGAGCCCCTTCTTCCAGAGAAAATGAAGTTTTAGGGGACCAGGAAGAGCCTTGGTGTCAAACTCAGAGAAGCCTTTAATGCCAGCATTCTGAAATCACACAGAAAGCCTGGAGGTGGGGGGAGCACTGGCTTCTTTCCAGTAGTCCAGGAAGCTGCCCAGGAAGAACAGTGATGCTCTTCCTCTCACTTCCTCTTTTTTATACCTGTGTTCATTATCTCAACATTTTTCTTCCAATAATCAACTGCTCATTACAAACACTCAATTGTAGAAAATTTGGAAAGTACAGGGAAGTTAAAGAAGTCAGAAATAACCCAGAATCCAACCACCCAGAGATAAATACTGTGTAGATCTTTACTATGTATTTTTTCAGTCCTTTTCCTTTTTAGATTTATTTAAAATCCAAGAATGTAATTTAAAAATTACAAAATAATAATAGCAAATATTTATAAGATGCTTACTTTGAAATAAGTCCTGTTTTAAATACTTGACATATATTAATTTCTTTTTACATGGTTGTTTTTTTTAATGTATTTTCTTGATTTTTTTACAGAGAGGAAGGGAGATGGAGAGGGATAGAGAGTTAGAAATATCAGTGAGAGAGAAACATCAATCAGCTGCCTCTTGCACACTCCCCACCAGAGATGTGCCACAACCAAGGTACATGCCCTTGACCGGAATCGAACCTGGGACCTTTGAATCCGAAGGCTGAAGCTCTACCCACTGAGTCAAACCGGTTAGAGCTGCATGGTTCTTTTTTTGGAGAGAGAAGGGAGAAAGAGAAACATAAATTGGCTGCCTCCTGCACGCCCCCTACCGGGGATCGAGCCTGAAGCTATGACCTCCTGGTCCATAGGTCAGTGCTCAACCACTGAACCACACTGGCTAGGCTAGACATGTACCTTTTATAAAAGTTTTATTCATTTTTTAAAAATATTTTTTCATTGATTTCAGAGAGGAAGAGGAAAGGGGGAGGGAGAGAGAGAGAGAGAGAAATATCATTGATGAGAACGAATCATTGATTGACTGCCTCCTGCATGCCCCTCACTGGGGATCGAGACTGCTACCCTGGCATGTGCCCTTGACTGGGATCAAACTTGGGATCCTTCAGTCCGCAAACCAGCATTCTATCTACTGAGCCAAACCAGCCAGGGCTATTCATTCTTTGTTCAACAAATGTTTATTGAGCAGCTGCTGTGTTCTAAGTGCTAGGATTACATCAGTGAACAGGAGGGCACACTCCTCAGTCTATAGTGTAGGCAGACACTGATTAGGTTACAACAGTATGGAATTACAAACTGGTATGAGGACAAGGAAGGGGCTGTTCAGGAATCTAAGAGGACAAAGAACATGAGTCCTGCCTAGTCTGAGAATCAGGAAGTCCTTTCTGGGGTGAATGATTCTTGAGTTGAGTCCTAGAGGACATGGAGGGGCTAAGAACCTATAGGCTGGGGGCTCCACTGGGACAGCTGAAAGCTCTCTAGATGAAGCTTCCCAACCTGGCCCCTGTTGCTTCCAGACAGCGACACTGTACCCTGGCGTGGTTTTCGGCATTTGTTTCGTATTGAATTGCTTCATCTGGGGAAAGCACTCATCAGGAGCGGTAAGTGCCCTCCCCAGCAAGGGGGGGTTGGGCAGCTGTGCTGAGCTCTACTCCCATAGGTCACTTCCTGCTGTTCCCTTCCCTTTCTGAGTCTTCACAAAGTTCTATTTCTAGCTCTAGGGGCTGAAGGCTAGCTGGGGTTTCCCCAGCCCTTGCCCATGTTTTTGCCTGGGTCCTGGCCTTCCTGTGGGCTTTTTCAGACAACTGGCCAAAACTTACTTCTCTATAGGGAGGTGTCCATAGTCCATGGGCCAACTGGGGAATTCCCCTTTGTCCCAACCAAGGGAAAGCTGCTTGGTGTGAGTTTATTAGGTCAGTGTCCCAAAACAAGGCTCTCCAAGAGTGCCTCCTCCTCAGTACCAGCCCCAGCAGGTTGTTCTATCCTCAGAGGGGGATCCTGCCAGCCCCCGTTGTTTCTAGCAGCTGCCCAGGATTCGTTGAGTAGAATTGTGAACTCAGTTGAGGGTTGGAAGATGGATTTTGATCAATCAGCAGGACTGTGGTAGAGGTAGGCAGGCATTTGCACTCTCAGCCACAGCAGGTAGAGCCACCTCCCTTCCACCTGCAGGTGCTCACTAACAGTCCTTGGGTGAGGCTTCCAGTCCAGGCTGCCGGAGGACTGGCTTCTTTCCAGTAGTCCAGGAAGCTGCCCAGGAAGAAGAGTGTTGCTCTTCCTCTCACTTCCTCTTTTTTATACCTGTGTTCATTCTCTCTTTCAACATTTTTCTTCCAATAACCAACTGCTCATTATAAACACTCAATTGTAGAACATTTGGAAAGTACAGGGAAGTTAAGTCAGAAATAACCCAGAATCCAACCACCCAAAGATAAATACTATGTAGATCTTTATTGTATATTTTTTTTAGCTTTATTTAAAATCAAAGAATGTAATTTAAAAATTATCTAATCTAATAAAAGAGTACCGTATTTTCCGGCATATAAGACGACTTTAACCCAGGAAAATCTTCTCAAAAGTTGAGGCAAAACTGCTGAAATGGTAGAAATGGTAGTTGGGTCACTTCTCTCACTAGCCTTCTCGTTATTTGAGAAGATTTTTGAGATTTTCCTGGGTTTAAAAAGTCGTCTTATATGCCAGAAAATACGGTAATATGCAAATTAACCATCACTCTTAGACACATAAGCCACGCCCACCAGCCAGGCCATGTCCCCAGCTAGCAGCTATATTTACATATTAACCTAGCCAAGATGGCGGCCAATAGCCACAGAGCTAAAGTAAACAGGAGGCTTCCGTTGTACCAGCGATGGAGGAAACTGCCTGCCTAGGCTGGCTATGGCCTTCCGCTCAAGGCAACAATGTTTCGATTATAGAAGATAAATAAACCCCAGAAACCTGATTCCAGCCAGCCTCGCTGGGATGTTGGGTCAGTGGGAGCTGTGGCCAGCCTGCAAACAGCCCTCAGCCCCTCACCCAGGCTGGCCAGGCACCCCAGGGGGGGTGACACCCACCTTGAAGGGGCTGTGGCCAGCCTGCAAACAGCCATTAGCCCCTCACCCAGGCTGCCCAGGGACCCCAGTAGGGACCCGAACCCTGAAGCGACTGTGAGCAGCCTGCAAACGGCCCTCAGCCCCTCACCCAGGCTGGCCACCCCCATGGGGTGAGGGTTCCCACTGGGCCTTGACCAGCCTGCAAACAGCCATCAGCCTCTCACTCAGGCTGGCCAGGCATGCCAGCAGGTGGTCATCCCCTGAGGGGTCCCAGACTGCGAGAGGTCACAGGCCAGGCTGAGGGACACCCCCCAACCCTGCCGAGTACACAAATTTTTGTGCACTAGACCCCTAATAAAATCATAATAACAAACATAAGATGCTTACTTTAGAATAAGTTCTGTTTTAAATACTTGACATATAGTAATTTGTTTTTGCATGATTCTTTTTATTTCTTCAAATTGATGTTTTTAAAATCTCTTTTAGTGATTTTTAGAGAGAGAGGAATGGAGAGGGAGAGAAAGAGAAAGAGAGAGACACCCGTGAGAACGAAGTATCAGTCGGCTGCCTCCAGCACATCCTCGACCTGGGATCAACTGCACAACCCGGGTATGTGCCCTGACCGGGAATTGAACCAGCAACCTTATGGTGCATGGGACAATACCCACCCAACTGAGCCACAACAGCCTGGGCTCTTTTTGCATGATTCTTATCAAAACATAATACTTTAGAGAAGAGGTTAAAGAAGAAAGTGAAAAATCCATTTTCATCCTGCATGTCCCGGCCGAGGCAGTACTAACAACTTCTTGGTATAGGTCTTTCTAGGCACTTACACATATAAATATTGGTATTTTTATTAAAATGGAGTGCTAGCCGTACAGTTTTATAACCGCCTTCATTTAGTTAGTAGTATATTGCAGGGTTTTATTTTGACAAAATAGGAAACACACTATTTGTGCAGTGTGTCCCTCCCCCCTTTTTTCTTCACTTAACGTACCAAACGCATAATGTCCCTTCATTCTGACCTCTTCACCTTCCCTTCCTGTCCTCAGTCTCCTCTGTCCCTGTTCTCCCCACTTCCTCCCTGCATGACAAGCCCTGAGATGCTGTGGTTCTGTCTTCATAGCCCAAGTGGTTTGCCACTTGCACTCCACTTTTCCCCAGGGCTGGGGTCAGCTTCAGAAGGTTCTGGCCAGGAGCCCTGTGGGGATGTGTCTGTAGGACCTTCCCCATGATGGTGGCCTTGCTATACATATCCTCCTTCCCTGAGACCCCAGAAGGTCCCCTTCCCTTTACACAGTCTCCATCCTGGGCATCAGGGGCTTATGGGGCCTCATGGTGCTGTGTTCTCAGGTGCCCTTCCCCACTATGGTGGCCCTGCTGTGCATGTGGTTCGGGATCTCCTTGCCCCTCGTCTACCTGGGCTACTACTTTGGCTTCAGAAAGCAGCCATATGACAACCCTGTGCGCACCAACCAGATTCCCCGGCAGATCCCTGAACAGCGGTGGTACATGAACCGATTTGTGGGGTGAGTCTCCAGCAGGGGCCTTCTGGAATGGGTAAGGTTATCACTGCTCTTCTTAGGAGAATATGGAAGAAGGTGCATCCACCCAAGGATGCTGTGGCTGGTGTTTTGCAGCTCAGCGGGGCCTAGTAGACTTCATGAAAGTTTAGTTTTGCTCCAAGATAAAGAGGACTGAGTTATAGCTCCATTTGGTGTTGGCCTAGGAACCAAGTTGGGGGAGGGGTGGAAAAGTGCGGTGACATAGGTTAAAACCATTGCTTGGACCTTAAGCAAGTCAGCCCACCTCTCTGTACTTCAGTTTCCCCATCTATAAAACAGAATGATGCCCACCGGCTTACCTCTCAAGAGGCTGTAATGGTACAGAAGCATGCTGGAAGAATTAGAACCACCACACCGTGTAAGGTTTCTTAGTCAGCGAGCTAGGGAGGGAGCCTGGGCTTCCAATGGCTGAGTCTCCTCCCAGTGTTAACTCTCCTGTTCTGCTGCAGCATTCTCATGGCTGGGATCCTGCCCTTTGGTGCCATGTTCATCGAGCTTTTCTTCATCTTCAGTGTGAGTAGTGCTGTCTTCTCTACTTCCCTCCACACCACACAGCCTTCATCGCCACTAGCATGGACCCTTCCCCTTCACTGAAGTGCTCTGCCTCTTACTGCCTCTGAAATTTCAGATGGGCCATGTAACCTCTTGGAGGTCCCATTTTTCACCCAACAGGATAACAGTCCTTCCTCTTAGGATGGCTTGGAACAGGCATCCTCAAACTACGGCCCGCAGGCCACATGCCAGGCGTTTTTGCCACCGCTGCCTGTCCTGCTTAAAATAAGATATATGCAGTGTGCATAGAATTTGTTCATAGTTGTTTTTTTAACGATAGTCCGGCCCTCCAACAGTCTGAGGGACAGTGAACTGGCCCCCTGTTTAAAAAGTCTGAGGACCCCTGGCTTGGAAGGTCAAATGAGATACGGCATGTGTGCAAGGTCTAGTGTGGGAGGGTTCAGTGAATAGAAGCTGCTTCAGTAATACTGCAGTGAGTCACCACTATTTTAATATTGTTGCATCTGCTTTGATTTCTGGGTTCCTATACAGACTTACCTAAGTTACTTAAAAGACTCAGGAAAATGGAATGAGGCCTGTTTTCAGGGTCATTGTGAGGCTTGAATATGATGTCTGTAAAAGGCAGGGTGCTTGACAGAAACGCTTGTTAAATTTTAGCTGTGGCTGTGATGACGATTGCTCTTGTCCCAGGCATGCCAAAATGAAAATTGGCAGTAGATCTCTTCACAGCCATTGAAATCTGTCTCACTTAACTTGGTGCCCAGCACAGAGGGTGCCTTGCACCCAGTCAGTGCTGGACAAGTATTCGCTGCTCTGGAGGGGCCCAGCCCCTCCCGGCTGAGATCCCCTTGTTCACCCAACCCTACCTAGGAAAAGGGTCAGAGAATAGGTTCCCTGCCAGCACAGCCACCTCAGTTCTCTTTTGTGACCCTGGGCCAATCACCAGCCTCACTGAGCCATGGCTTCTTTAACTGTAAAAGTCCACACTTTCATAGGTTCATATGTGAAGATGTCCATGAAACATGGAGCGTGCCTGCCATGTGCCTAAGCTCCCCCTGAGTGGTGGTGGCTGCTATGTAATTTTTTAAATATATTTTTTTTTTATTTCAGAGAGGAAGAGAGAGGGAGAGAAAGACAGAAACATAAATGATGAAAAAGAATCATTGATTGCTGCCTTCTGCACACCCCACACTGGAAATTGAGCCCATAACCCAGGCATGTGCCCTGACCAGGAATCGAACCCTGACCTCCTGATTCATAGGTCAACACTCAACCACTGAGCCATGCTGGCTGGGCTGCCATATACTTTTGACAAGGGTGTGATGCAGCTTTCTACAAGCTGCAGTATTCAGGGTAGAGCCCATCCATCATAGGGTCAGCCATGCCCCAGCCAATCCCTAAGAATAGGCTAGCTCACCCTCTGCTCCAGGGAGGAGGGCCAGTGAGAGCCATGTGCCAGGCACATAGACCCTGGTGGCATTGTGATGATATCTCCATTCCTGCCCTGGTGACAAGTGGTATGCCAGTCCTTCCTGAGGGCTAGTGTCCTGAGAGCAGGCAGGGTAAGCCAGGGGAAAGGGCTACTGGGTGGAAGCAGGCAAGTTGAAGGCCGGTTGTGATGTGTCCACAGGCAATCTGGGAGAATCAGTTCTATTACCTCTTTGGCTTCCTATTCCTCGTCTTCATCATCCTGGTGGTGTCCTGCTCACAAATCAGCATCGTCATGGTGTACTTTCAGCTGTGTGCAGAGGTAAGGGGCATGGGACCAGGGGTTAGGAGTGGGGACCCTGGGTCCAACATTGAATGGGTCAATGAGGCTGTCTGGGTTTCCCATGTTCCCGCTTTTGGCCATGAAGTCAGGCTAGTATATCACTTCCTCTCTCTGAGCCTCCGTTTATTCAGTGGGCTCCTTTATTAGTAGCTCTGGTTGCAGTTGTTTAACCTCTCTGTGCTTTCCTAATATAACAAGGGTTGCAGTAGCACCTGACTCAGAGTGCCGCTACAGTGATTAAACTGGACTGATTCACATGTAGCACTTAGAATTGTACCTGGCACATGGGGAGCATTTGCTCACAACATGTTAGTTGTTATTACTATTCTTTTGTTGTTGATTTTTTAAAATTAAGGTATCCTATCTAATAAAAGAGTAATATGCAAATTAGGCATCACTCCCTGACAAAGATGGCTTCCCCCATGGCCACAAGATGGCGGCGCCCAGTCTGGCTCAGCCCCGCCACTGAAGTGGTCAGACCTGTTAGCCAGGCAGGTGGCGGAGGAGGCGGGGGGCCTGAGGGGCAGAACAAGCAATCAGAGGGGGTTGGGGGTCCCCTTCCCAGGCCAGAGGCCTTCAGCAGAGGCCTCAGCCCTGGGCAGGGGCAAGGCTGGAAATCACAGGGGCCTCAGCTCCACAAAGCCAGCGATCAGAGGGGCAGGGGAGGAGCCTGCGATCACAGGGGTCTGGGCACTGGTATAGCTGGCAAAGCAAGGGTCTGGGGGTCCCCTGCCCAGTCCTGCAGCCTTGGCCACAGGCTACCAGTGGGGCAAGGGCAGAGCTGGCGATGGCAAGGGGCAGGATCAGAGCCGGTGATCGCAGAGGCCTGGGCTCTGTGAAGACGGCAGTCGGAGATGTTTGGAGGTCTTCTGCCCAGGCCTGCAGCCTCAGGCAGAAACTGCAGGCCTGGGCAGAGGCAGAGCCAGTGATCACAAGGGTCTGGGGTGGTGGAGCTGGGATTGGAGGAGCAGGGTTGGAGCCGGTGATCGGAGTGAACTACAAAGGAAACACCTTTTCTTACTGCTCATTAGTTAAGCTCCCTTTATACCACTGGTAATATTCTTAGTAACTTGGGTAATAAGAATCCCTAAAGGCGATCTAGGGTTTTTCCACCACACTCGTGGAGGAAAAAAAATGGAGGTCCACTGCTGGAGGGCTAAGAAATGTCATATCCTGCCCTAGCTGGTTTGGATCAGTGCATAATGCCTCAGCCTGCTGACTGCAGGGTCTGGGTTCAGTTCTGACCAAGGGCATGTACCTAGGTTGCAGGCTCCTCCTTGACCAGGGCCCAGGTCAGGGCTCGTGTAGGAGGCAACCAATCAAAGTGTTTCTCTCACTTTGATGTTTCTCTCTGTTTTTCCCTTCTCTTCCACATTCTCCAAAAATCAATGGAAACATATCCTCAGGTGAGGATAAAAAAGAAAGAAAGAAAGAAATGTCATATCCTATGAAAGACATATCTTGAAAATGCCTAAAGAGAGTTGTCATTTCTTCATGGTGAAGGGACTGGAGTCTGTGTTGATGAAAACACCTTGGTGGCTGCAGTGACTGGCAGTGGCTGCAGCAGCGGGGTGATAGGGCTGGTGACTTCCTGTAATTAGCCTGATCGCCTCCCACAAAGGGAGGCCAGACTGCAGCTTAGGCCCGTTCCCCAAAAGGATCAGGGAGCAGGCCTAAGCCGTGAATAGGACACCCCCTGAGGGCTCCCAGTATGTGAGAGGGGGCAAGCTGGGCTGAGGAACTTTCCGCAGTGCACAAATTTCGTGCACCAGGCACCTAATCTAATCAAATAAAAGGGTAATATGCAAATTAACCATCACTCTGCGACACCTAAGCCACACCCACCAACCATTCAGAGTGGCTGCATGCAAATTAACCCAGCCAAGATGGCAGCCAGCAGCCACAGAGCTAGAGCAAACAGGGAGCTTCCATTGCACCAGTGATGAAGTTGAAACTGCCTGCCTAGGCTGGTCAGGCCTCTGCTCAAGGCAACAATGTTTCAATTATAGAAGCCACGGAGCTGAAGCAAACAGGAGGCTTTGTTGCCTGACTAGGCCTCTGCTCAAGGCACCAAAGTTTCAATTAGAGAAGATAAATAAACCCCAGAAACCTGATTCCAGCCAGCCTTGCTAGGACGTTGGGTCAGTGGGAGCTGTGGGCAGCCTGAAAACAGTCCTCAGCCCCTCACCCAGGCTGGCCACACCCCCATGGGGTGAGGGTTCCCCACTCAGGGGCTTGGCCAGCCTGCAAACAGTCATCAAGCCCTCACCCAGGCTGACCAGGCACGCCAGCAGGTGGACATCCCCCGAGGGGTCCCAGGCCGGGCTGAGGGACCCCCCTGAGTGCACAAATTTTTGTGCACCGGGCCCCTAGTATTCTATAAACAAGGAAGTTCACCCCTTTTAATGTTCCTTTGAAAATGCATACAGTTGTGAAACCACCATTTCAGCCTGGATATAAAACATTGCCATCACCCCAAATATTACTGTTCTTACCCAGAGTCTTTAGCTCCTTGGGCAACTGTGAAGCTTGGGGAAGAGTTCTGACCCTTCTGTTTCCTCCTCAGGATTACCGCTGGTGGTGGAGGAATTTCCTAGTCTCCGGGGGATCTGCATTCTACGTCTTGGTCTATGCCATCTTTTATTTTGTTAATAAGGTACTACCCTTATTTTGTTAACAAGTTCCCTTAGCCCTTTTGGGCAGAATAGTGGAGAAGAGGGTGCTGGGGAAAATTCAAGTGTCTGAATCTTACTTTCCCATTAACAGTGGGACCAATGCCAGTATAGAACTGTCTCTGCTCTAGAACATGTGTCTTTTTAGGAAAGAGAATCTGTGTTCTGTATATTTGAAAGACAAAATCTTTCATAACATATAACCATGAAACTATTGCATGAAAAACCTGTGACATATAGCCAAAGGGGTACTTAAAAGAAATGTATCACCTTCCAATGCTTTTAATAGGAAAAACAGACACTGATGATAACAGTATTCACCTCAAGAAGCTGGGGGGGGGGGGCGGCGGGGCGTGGGGGGGGG
>PVJC01001939.1:0-72201 GCA_004026665.1 Murina feae | reverse complement strand
CTTCGTCTGCATCTCAGATCGTCTATACTGTGTGAGCCACATAGGTAAAGTGGGCAAATGAAAGGGAGCCTGGCTCGCCTGACCCAGTACATTGTGTTTGCTTGGCTTCAGTCTGCTGGCAGGATCTTTCCACAAGGTAGAAAGTTGATCCTTGGCAGCCCTAGAGGCTCCTTTTTTCAGCTTTGCATCCCTAGAGCTAAAAGAACATCTGTCTTCTACCCTCATATTATCAATCCCTAAGGGAAAACTGTTATTGCCCAGGTTACATGCCATCCCTTATTGCTCTCAGGTCCAATAGGATGGCTTACTCTGACTAGCTTAGGTTTTATACTAGGAATGACAGCCCCAACAGGACCACAAAGTGAGGAGTGGGTACTCCAAAACACTGGGCAGAAGGAAGACAAGAGACAGTGTTGGGCAAGCAAATCATAACTATCATAGCCTCCTACCAGGCCCCTGGAGTCACATCGTAGTCTCCTGTCCTTCTTTCCTCTGCCTCATTCTTTCTTCTCTGTTCTAAAAACCTCCTCCATCCCCAGAGCCTTCCTTGTCTGTAAAATGATGGCCTTGGCCTGTCTGAATTTCTAAGGACCCTTCTAGTGCTGCCTTTTTTGCCTCATCCCTTTCCTGGTTTTACCACTGGATTTACTGCTACCCTGTCCCCTGCCCACACCTTCCATCATCCTCATCCTTTCACAGCCACAAGAAAGGCTATAAAAGGAGAGGTGTGGGGTGGAGACTGAGAACATGGCCTTCACCTTCAGTTTGAGAATGTTTGACCCAGGAAGGTCTCAAAACAGTGACCCTGTGCCCAGCCAGAGAGGCTCAGTTGGTTTAGCATAGTCCTGTACACTGGAAGGTTACCAACTCACCTCCCGGTCAGGGCACATGCCTGGGTTTCCGATTCCAGCCCCAGTGGGGGCACATATAGAAGGCAACTGATTAATGTTTCTCTCTCGCCCTCTCTCTCCTTCTCTCCCTTTCTCCTTCCCTTCCTTTCTTTCTCTCCAAACATGTCCTTAGATGATTAAAAAATTTTTAAGAACAGTCCTTGGCTGGTGTGGCTCGATTGGTTGAGTGTTGTCCCGTGCACTGAAAGGTCATCCATTCAGTTCTGATGGATGTTTCTCTCACACCAATCTCTCTTTCTCTCTCCCTCTCCCTCTTCCTCTTTAAAAAAAAATCAATACATCTTTAAAAAACAGAAAAACAAAAATAAAACAGTGACTTTATTATTTACTTCTGGGCTCTTGGCATTTTGGGGCCACGTGTCTGTCCATGATCCCTG
This sequence comes from Murina feae, assembly GCA_004026665.1. Lineage (NCBI taxonomy): Eukaryota > Metazoa > Chordata > Mammalia > Chiroptera > Vespertilionidae > Murina > Murina feae. The sequence continues at coordinate 70,913 of PVJC01001939.1, read as the reverse complement.
GAGCAGGCCCCACTCAGGTCCTCCTAGTATCTGGGCAGATCTTGATACTAAGGTTCCAGATTAGCTCCACTTGGCCTAGCACATACCAGCACAACACAGATCCTTGGCCTCCCTGCCCAAGCCTCAAAACTCTACAGAGGAGTCCAAAATGCTCCAAGATAAAATCCCTGTGAGGTGTTAAAAAGTGACAGTAGCCCTAGGTGGTTTGGCTCAGTGGATAGAGCATCAGCCTGCGGACTGAAAGGTCCCAAGTTCAATTCCGGTCAAGGGCATGTGCCCAGGTTTCAAGCTCGATCCCCAGTAGGGGGTGTGTGCAAGAGGAAGCCAATGGGTGATTCTCTCATCATTGATGTTTCTATCTCTCTCCCTCTCTTCTCTGAAATCAATTAAAAATATATATATAGCCCTGACCCGTTTGGCTCAGTGGACAGAGCGTTGGCCTGCGGACTCAAGGGTCCCAGGTTCGATTCCGGTCAAGGGCATGTACCTTGGTTGCAGGCACATCCCCAGTAGGGGGTGTGCAAAAGGCAGCTGATCAATGTTTCTAACTCTATCCCTCTCCCTTCCTCTCTGTAAAAAATCAATAAAAATATTTTAAATATATATATATATATATATATTTCATTATTATTATTTTTTTTAAGTGACAGGAGCGTTCTGAGGAAGAAAGGACTGTGGGCTGGGGCAGGGATATAGTGGCTCTCTGGTCCTTAAGCTAGGACTCTGAAACGCCTCTCCTCCCCCATTCCCTGTCTGCTACTCTGGCTATTCAGGAGTCTCACTGTACTGTTCTGGGGACTGTGGAGGGTAAAGAAGTGACAGGGTTGTATCTATTCATACTGCATCTGGTCCTCGCCCCTGAGTCACACCTGTCTTCCAGTGAGCTCCTAGGCCTTTCCCTGGGAAACTCCTAGCCCCTCTTACCACAACCAGAAATGGCTTGGGTCGATAGAGTTGGGCCTTTGACTCCTATCCCAGTTCCTTCTACTTCCTGGCTATGTAACTGTGGATAATGTTTAACCTCTTGGTGCCTATAACATGGGCTAATAACCTACAATGGCAATGGGAATCCAAGGCAATGCACGGGTCCTAGTATGGAAGAAGGCTCACTATGACTGTGGGCCCCGTCTGCCCCTTGCTGCCCATCTGGAGCAAGCTCCTTTTCCTGCCAAGCTCTGCCATGAAGTCATGGGGAGGGGAGCAGTTGGCCATGGCAGGCTGGCACTAAGTGTCCACCCCTCTTTTTTCTCCCCTGCTCATGCCCCAGCTGGACATCGTCGAGTTCATCCCCTCTCTCCTCTACTTTGGCTACACGGCCCTCATGGTCCTGTCCTTCTGGCTCCTCACGGGCACCATCGGCTTCTATGCAGCCTATATGTTTGTCCGCAAGATCTACGCTGCTGTGAAGATAGACTGATGGGTGTGGACCGTAGCCATGCCCACTCCGTCCATGGACAGGAAGCCACCCTGCGTGGGGAACTGCAGGCACGCAGAATAAAGTAACTCCTGCTTGTTTGGAATGTAACTCCTGGCACAGTGTTCCTGGATCCCAGGGTTGCGTCGGGGGCGGGAGGACCTGTAGATAAATCTTGCATTTTTCTCCATCACCTAATTCCAATTCTGTGGGGGATGACGCTTTTGTGGGTCGTTTTTCCTTCAGTACTAAGAAAGTTCCCTTCAGCAGGAACTCTGGGACCTGTTCAGGTTTATTTTTGGTTAGGGGTTTTTTCCTTTTTTTTTTTTTTTTTAAACAATGGATCCAGCATGGATAAATCCACCAAGACACTGGGTTTTGGTCACTGTCTCCACCTCAGTTCCTCAGGGCTGTTGGCCACCCCACGACTAACTGGAAAAGGAAACACCATACCTTCTGGGACTTCAGTGAGGTTTCCAAGCCTCTCACCGTCCATCCTCACCATTGATGCCGTGACAAGCACAGCTCTAGCCCGGACATGCATCCTCAGTGCCAACCTGCCTCTACCAGCCACTTTCCCTCCCTCTTCTCACCTCTCCAGCCTTCCCCCGGGCTACCCAAGGCAGGACATCTAGCCAGGCCTCTGGGTCATCTTATCATCAGGAGCAAGTCCAGTCTTGGTTGCTACACGGAAATCCCCAGAAGTACTAGGGAGCAGTGGAAATTTGCTGGAGCAGAGAAGAGACTTGCAGCGAACTATTCCTGTGCCACAAAATCCTGGTTCCAGGGCCAGGTATTTCCAGAGCCAATCCAAGTATATCTACATGTCTGTGCCTGGGCTGAGGATCTTCAACCTTTAGGATTTCTCCCCAGTCCCTTCCTCAGGGGGTTGCTGTTCTTTGCAAAGTGTGCTAGTGGAGGGGTCTCTCTTCCCCTACTTCGAGCAGAACAAGGCCTGGAGACCAGTTTTCTTCCTTTTAGATGGCTGGGGAGAGGCATTCCCTCCCTGACATCCCCCAGCCTTAGCACCAATGCACAGCTCTTTTAGCCACACCCATTCACCTCCCCCTCCCATTTGAGTTCTTGCCTCCTTTGAAGGACATCCAGAAAACTGCTGGTGAAAAGGAAATGAAAGGTAAGTTCTTTCATTTCTTTCCCAATTCCCAGGGATAGGCAAGGAGCCAGTTACCCCAAGTTAAAGGTAACTAACATGGCAGGTCTGGCTCTTTTATCAACACCCACTCTTGGGGCCAAGTCTTCCCTCCACCCCCACTGCTCACCCACTCTGTGCATGTTACTTTCTCTTAAATTGCAAGAGACCAAACCCACCCTGGGATTAGGGCTTAAGTATCAGCCACTCACCCTTGCTCCATCCCCTTTGGGACTCCCACCACAAGACAAAGCTCAGGATGCTGGTTAAGCTAGGAACACATTCTACCCCCTTCCCTCTCCCAGGTTATTCTCAGAATGGCCCCTACCAGCTCCACCAATCAAACCAGTGAACTTCTCAACCTTGCCTCACAGTGACTCCACAGTGCCAAGTGGCAGCCACTAAGAATCAGGTTGAAGAAAAGGGAACTCAAGCAGTAGAGAATGATAATTGAGTCTTGTTTATTCAAATCTTGGATTTTTTTTCCCCTAAGAGATTCTCTTTGGGGGGCGGAGTAGGGAAATGTACTCCTCATAAAGGATTTAAATAAACATCATCAATTTTTCTGACTTTTTAAATCATCATCACCATCATCATTTTTAATTAAAAATGCCTGTATGCCTTTTTTTGGTCCAATTGTAAATAAATATGCCATTGTCCTGTTGTCATGTCTCTTGACTCTCTTACAAAGGGTTGGGGGACTGAGGTGAAGCAACTTCTCCAAGTGGGTTGAGCTGAGTGGTTTCCCTCAAAGCTCAGTCTCATGTCAGGTTTTCTAGAGTTAAGGCCACTGTTCCCCTACTTGGTGCAAGCCCATGGCTTCTCCCATCTGCTCATCCCCTCCATTCTGAATCACAAATATTTGCCCCTCTGATCCCCCAAGTAGGAAATGGTATTTAACTGTGAGCTTTGGTAGCAGTGAGACATGATTTTAGATTTCCAGCTCCAATATTTTATTGTCAACTCACTTCACCCATCTGTCATGTAAGGCTCCTTCAACTGCAAACAGTAGGAACAAGTCAAATTGGCTTAGCCCAAGGGGAATACGTTGGCTCATAAGTCACCAAGTAAAAGAATTATTTGGCTTCAGGTTTGGATAGATCCAAGGGCTCAAAGGATAGGCTTAGGATTCTCCTTTTTCTACTCTTCTCTCTGGTCCATTCTGTCCCATTGTCAAGAGCCTTCTTCCCTATGGGGAAGGTATGGAGGACATGGCACAGATAGCTCTATGCTTACATTAGCCAGTTTGGAAAGCCTAGAAAAAGATACTTCCTTCCCTACTTAAGTTTATCTATAATAATAAAAATAAAAGCATAATATTCTAATTAGACCAGACAGCCAAATAACCTTCCAGGCAAAGCTGCAGGAGCCAAGGCAAAGGTGGTTAGGGGCTATCAGGCAGGCAGGTGAGCAGTTAGGAGCCAGTGGTCCCAGATTGTGAGAGGGATGTCCGCAGGGATCGGACCTAAACTGGCAGTCGGACATCCCCCAAAGGGTCCTGGATTGCAAGCAGGTGCAGGCTGGGCTGAGAGACCACCACCATCACCACCACCCTGTGTATAAATTTCGTGCACCAGGCCTCTAGTATTTAATATAAATAAATCCCAGGAAAGGTCTCTGGTGGGCCCAGCTTGGATTACTACTTGCACGTATTGGACCACTCACTAAACCCAGGGGAATAGAGTATTATGGGCTGCATACTTCAAGGGCATTGGCTATTGTGAATTTCAGACTCACCAGAATCACTTGGAATGGGTGATGAGGGAAGAATGACTTCCCAAGATAAGGAATGTAGAGCAACAAAAACAGTAGTTGCCTATCATACCCCAACACCTCCAACTCAGTTAATTTGCACTGTTCTGATTTCTTAAGGTGGAAACTGAGGTAATTTATTTGTGGCCTCTTTTTTTCTCTAATATAGATGTTCAATGCTATAAATTGCTTCCTAAGTACTGCTTTAGCAGCATCCTAGAAATTCTGATATGTTGTTTTTCATTGTCACCCAATTCAAGATACTTTCTAATATCTGATTTCTTTTTTGATTCATGTGTTATTTAGTTTCCAAATATTGGGGGATTTTTTTCTCCCCAGGATCTTTCAGTTATTTGATTAGTTTTTTTGGGAGGCAGAGACTTTGTATGACTTGAACCTTTTGAATTTATTGAGTCTTGTTTTATGGCCCAAAATAATGTTCTATCTAGGTACATGTACAGTGTACACATAAAAGTTCAGGTATTCTGTTGTTTGGGGGTGGACTATTCTATAAATATCAATCAGGTTAAGTTCAAGTCTATTATATCTTCACTAATTTTTATGCCTGCTTGTTATGTCAATTAAAAGGGGTATTGAAATCTTCGACTATAATTATAGATTTGTATAATTCTCTTTGCAGTTTGGTTTTTGCTATATGTATTTTGGAATTCTGTTCAGTACATATTGCCCTTTGGATCAATTTATCACTGGTAATAGTCTTTGCTCTGAAATCTACTATGATGTTAATATAGTCAATTCCACTTTCTTTTGGCCAATGTTAGCACAATATATCTTTTTGCATTCTTTTACTTTTAGCCTATTTGCATTTTTATTTTTAAGTATATTTTTGTAGATAGTGTATAGTTTGGTTTTGCTTTTTTATCTAATTTTACAATCTCTGCTTTTTAAAAAAATATCTTCATTGATTTCAGAGAGGAAAGGATAGGTAGATGGAAGCATATATGATGAAAGAGAATCATTGATTGGCTGCCTCTGGCACACCCACAACCCTGACTGGAAATTGAACCTTGACCATAGATTGACGCTCAGCCACCGAGCCACATGGCCGGGCAATCTCTGCTTTTTAATTGGAATATTTAAACCATTTATATTTAATGGGAATATTGATTTGGTTAGGTTTACGTCTATAATCTTACCATTTGTTTCCCAGTTGTCCTATCTGTTGTTTGCTTTTTCCTTTTTCTGCCTTCTTTTGGGTAAATCAGGGACACTTTGCATTTTAATCTCCTTCATTGGTTTATTGTCTATAACTTTTTATATTTTAGTGATTACTTTAGGCTTTGTATGTCTTTAACTTGTTACAGTCTATCTTTAAGTGATATTATACAACTTCATGTATAATACAAGAAGCTTATAATAGTACTAGAGGCCCAGTGCACAAATTCGTGCAGGGGTGGGGTTCCTTCAGGGTGGCCTGTGGTGATCGGACCCCAGTTTGCACCCCCAGCCTCGCAGCCCTGCCTAGCACCCCACCATGACCTGGTGCTGCCTCCTCACCAGCTCCATCATCCTGCCTGCAGGACGATAGATCGGGCCGGGCCCCTCAGCCCAGCTCCCTCAGCGCCTGGGAGCTGGGCGGGGGTCCGACCCCCCACCAATGGTTGCCATCTGCGGGGCAATCGGCAGGATGATTGGGCCCCCTGCTCACACCTGCCTTGGCCTGATGCCACCTGTTCACCTCCACCATCCTGCCACAGTCCCACTCTCATTAGGGCCCATTGAGGCCAGCAGTGCCTGCACTGCTGCCTGCTGCCAGTGCAGTGTCACTAACACCCACCATGTTCCATGCTGCCCCCTGTTGATCAGCACATGTCATAGCGAGCGGTCGAACTCCTGGTCAAACAATTTGCATATTAGGCTTTTATTATATAGGACTAGGGGCCCGGCGCAGAAAAATTTGTGCACTCGGGGGGGTCCCTCAGCCTGGCCTGTGACCTCTCGCAGCCAGGGATGGCTTCTTGGTCGCAGGACAGCTTGGGGCGCTCCAGGGCTTGGGGTACGGTAGGCTTCCCCCCATCGCTGCCAGCGGCTCAAAGAGCCCGGGCTCCAGCTTGGTGCCCCCGCAGGGCCATGGATGGGAAACCCCTCCAGAGGTTCCACAGGGAGCAAGACACCCGCCTTGCAGCCAGCCCAGTTGTCTGGCCCCAGCAGCTCAAAGAACTCCAGGGTCTTGGGGACCTTGTCCAGGTCACACAGGTTCACACCGCACCCCAACAGGCCGCCCGTGCCACTGCTTGCTCTATGGCTGCCAGCCTCCATCTTGGCTGGGTTAATTTGCATACACCCACTCTGATTGGCTGGTGGGGGTGGCTCGGCTGGTGGGGGTGGCTTAGGTGTCTCAGAGAGATGGTTAATTTCCATATTACTCTTTTATTAGAATAGATAATTTCATGTCTACCTTCCCAGTCTTTATAGTATGGTTGCCATTCCTTTTTATTTTTACATGTTATAGACCTCATATTTTTGCTACTTTTATTTAAACAATTATCTTAAAAGAATTTAAATACTAGGAAAAAACTTACATATGTACCCATGTAGTTACCATTTCCAGCGATCTTCATTCCTTTGTATAGATTATTTCCATCTGGTATCAGTTTCCATCTGCCTGAAAGATATTCTTTAACATTTCTTGTAGTAAAGAACTGCTGCTAATGAATTATTCCAGTTTTTATATGCCTAAAATGTCTCAATTTTACCTTTGTTACTGAAAGATGTTTTTGTTAGTTACAGAATCCTAGATTGACAAGTTTCTTTTTCTTTCCTAGTACTTTAAAGATGTTACTCTATTATCTTATCACATATGTTGCTTCCAGCAACAGATCTGATGTCCTATATGTGTCCTCTCTATATTTAACAAGTCTTTTTTTCTGTCACTGTTTTTGAGCTATTTTTTGGTTATGTATGCCTTGATATAGTTTTCTTCATATTTTTTTATGCTTAAAGTCATTGAGCTTCTTGGAACTGTGTGTTTATTGTTTTCAGTAAGTTTGTTAAGTTTTAGATCATTATATCTTCAAATATTTTTTTCTCTTCCTCCATCTCTCTGATTAATCATATATTAGGCTGCTTGAAGTTGTCCTAGCACAGATGTCCCACTCACTGATGATCTTTTCATTTTCTTTTCTTTTTTAAAATTCTTTTTACTATGTTTCATTTTGAACAATTTCTATTGTTATGCCTTTAAATTTACTAATCTTCTGCCATATGTACTCTGCCATTAATCACATCTAGGGTCGTTTTCATCTCACATTATCTTTTTCATCTCTAGAAATTTGATTTAGGTCTTTTTTGTATATCTTTCCTATCTCTTAACACATTTTTTTGCGGGAAACGAGTAAAATCAGATCCACCAGGGAGACTGTCAATGGACATGAGGAAACATACATTGGAATCTCTAGTTGGAACCAGCAAAAATAAAAATGTTTTACGTCATTGTCATGTGTGTGCTGCTCATAAACTACAGTGAAACGCGGTACATGTGCAAGTTTTGTAGTGTACCCCTGCACAAAGGAAAGTGTTTTGAACACTACCACACAGTGAAGCACTATTAGGTTATAGTTTTTTTTATAAGATCTGTTGAAAATTTCAAAAAAATATTGTAATTTTGTATAAATAAAATTATTTTTATTGTGAAAGAGTGTTTTGTATATGTTTACCTAGAATGTAGTAATTTTGTGTACATAAAAAATACAATAACACATATTTTGTAAAGTAAATAAATAGAGACTTTTTTTAAACTAAAACACTGAAAGTTTCATAGAAAAATATCAAATAGATCGAAAGATATGAATATTTTACGGAAAGTCTAATTTTGGCGAGAAAATGTCAAAAAAGCCCCGCGTTACGATGCGATTTGGCGGGAAAATGCCCGATTACAAAGTGTTAACTTTATATTGAGTAAAATATGCATAACGTAAAATTTACCATTTTAACCATTTTAAATGTACAATTTAATGTAAGTACATTTGAATATTGTGCAACCATCTCTAGAACTTTCTTTTTTAAAATCTTTATTGTTCAGATTATTACAGTGGTTCCTCTTTTTTCCCCCTCATAACTCCCCTCCACCCAGTTCCCACCCCACCCTCTTCCCTTACACCACCCCGCCACTGTCCTCATCCATAAGTGTACGATGTTTGTCCAATCTCTTTCCGCACCCCCCACATCATTTCCCCCACCCAGAATTGTCAGTCCACTCCCTTTCTATGCCCCTGATTCGATTCTATTCACCAGTTTATTCTGTTTGACAGATTTTTTTATTCACTTGATTTTTAGATTCACTTGCTGATAGATATGTATTTGTTGTCACTTTGTTGTTCATAATTTTTATCTTTACCTTTTCCTTCTTCCCCTTCTTAAAGAATATACTTCAACATTTCATGTAATACTGGTTTGGTGGTAATGAATTCCTTTAGCTTTTCCTTATCTGTGAAGCTCTTTATCTGACCTTCAATTCTGAATGATAGCTTTGCTGGGTAAAGTAGTCTTGGCTGTAGGTTCTTGCTATTCATCACTTTGAATATTTCTTGCCAGTCCCTTCTGGCGTGCATAGTTTCTGTTGAGAAATCAGCTGACAGTCGTATGGGTGCTCCCTTGTAGGTAACTAACTGTTTTTCTCTTGCTGCTTTTAACACTTTGTAATCGGGCATTTTCCCGCCAAATTGCGTGCTTCACTGTGTGGTAGTGTTTGAAACACTTTCCTTTGTGCAGGGGTACATTACAAAACTTGCACATGTACCGCATTTCACTGTGTAGTTTATGAGCGGCACACACATGACAACGATGTAAAACATTTTTATTTTTGCCAGTTCCAACTAGAGGTTCTAATGTATGTTTCCTCATGTCCATTGACAGTCTCCCTGGTGGATCTAATTTTACTCGTTTCCCACAAAAAATGTGTTAAGATTCTCTCTTTGTCTTTTGCTCTTGGCATTTTAATTATGATATGCCTTGGTGTGGTCCTCTTTGGATTGCTTTTGTTTGGGATTCTCTGTGCTTCCTGGACTTGTAAGTCTATTTCTTTCACCAGGTAGGGGAAGTTTTCTGTCATTATTTCTTCAAATAGGTTTTCAATATCTTGCTCTCTCTCTTCTTCTGGCACCCCTATAATTGGGATGTTGGTACGTTTGAAGTTGTCCCAGAGGCTCCTTACACTATCTTCATATTTTTGGATTCTTTTTTCTCTTTGCTTTTCTGGTTGGGTGTTTTTTGCTTCTTTGTATTTCAGATCTTTGTCTTGATTCTTGCAATCCTCTAGTCTGTTGTTGGATCTCTATATAATATTCTTTATTTTAGTCTGTGTATGCTTAGATTTATTGAGGATCTCACTAAGTTTATCGGCAGTTTCCAGAAAATTCTTGAAAAACCTTAAAACCGTAGTTTTGAACTCTATATCCAGTAGTTTGCTTTCCTCCATTTCTGTCATTTGTGACCTGTTTCTTTGTCACCGCATTTTGGCAGCTTCCCTGTGTTGATAGGGTGGCTTTCTGTGCTAGGTGTCCTATAGGGCCGAGTGGCTCAGCCTCCCCAATTACCTAAGGTGGACACTCTTGGTGCACCCCTTTGGTGGCTTTGTACACAGTCTTGTTGTAGTTAAGCCTTGATTGCTGTTGGTACCACTGGGAGGAATTGACCTCCAGGCCAATTAGCTGTGAGAATCAGCTATGTCTACTGGTGGGTGAACTTCTGTGCTGGAGACACCCTTATGGGGCAAGACTTGCTTCAGTGGGGCTTTGGTGCTCACTGAGTCTGCCCCCTGAGTGTGTCCCTTATGGATCTGAGGAGTTGTAATCTGGGTGGTCCCACTCTGACCACTGGTACACTGGCTCTTGGATCTCTAGGGAGGTGCTAATTTAGGCAGAGGCTACCCAGCAGGGGCTATGGAGAGATCTGCAGATTCTTCTTCTCTGTTTGTGGTTTGGAGGTGCCCAGATGAAGCCCAGCTGTGAAGCAATGCAGGCTGCTGTGGGGCCTTGGGCCTTCTTTTGGATGTTCTGGGTCTGCCTGACCCAGCTGCAGTTTGTTAGGTAATTGTAGATTGCAAAGGGCCAGGACTTTCATATGCAAAAGCCTCTGCATGCAGCTTGGGTGGGGCGGGGTCTCAGGGAATCAATAGAGTGGAGCAAACAGTTACAGCTGATCTTCAGCCGCGTCTCAGTGTCACTGCTGTAATTGCTGCAAGCACCACTGAGAGTAAGCCGCTCTGGAGCTCTTCCCACTGCCAAATAGTCCAGTTTCTCCCCATATGAGTCTGGGTCCCCAGAAACTCGCCCAGAACTGGAGTTCAGAGCCGTTGGGAGCTTGTGCCTCCCTCCGGATTGAAAAAGACAATCGCATCCTCAGTTGCCAGCCCTTTCCATGAGCCCCTTCCACGTGCGCCTCTATACCTCTGCACTTTACTTCCGCACCTTCTCTGAGTCTCAGTGTGCTTTTCTCTTTCTGGTTGTAGGATTTCCACTTAGCCAGCCGTCCTGCGGTTCTGGGTGGTGTCCATTTTTTCTTTTTGTTGTATTTTTAACTGGTTGTGTGAGGCAGTAAGTTCAGGTGTTTACCTGTGCTGCCATCTTGGTTTCTCCCGCCATTTCTAGAACATTCCATCATCCCAAACTAAAACTCTATACCCATTACCCATTAAATACTAATTCCTCTTCTCCCCCCAGCTCCTAGCAACCATTCACTGTTTTCTCCTTTCTGTCTCTATGAATTTGACTACTCTAGTGCAATCACACAATACTTGTCCTTTTGTGTCTTATTTTAGTTAGCATAATGTCTTCAAGATTTACCCACATTGTAACGTATCCAAATTTTACTCCTTTTTAAGGCTTAATATTTCATTGTATGTGTATATAAAAAATACATATATATTTATTCACCCAACAATGGACATTCAGGTTGTTTTCACCTTTTGGCTATTGGGGATAATGCTGTTGTGAACATTGGTGTACAAATATCTGTTCAAGTTTCTGCTTTCAGTTATTTTGAGTATATACCTGGGAGTGAAATTGCAGGATCCTGTGGGTAATTCTATGTTTACTTTTATGAGGAGCCACCATATAGTTTACTAGAGTGGCTATACCATTTTACATTCCCACCAGCAATGCGTAAGTATCCTTATCAATACTTGTTGTTTTCTGCTTTTTATAATATCATCCTAGTGAATGTTCTTGTGGGTTTGATTTGCATTAATGATTAGTGATATTGAGCATCTTTTCATATGCCTATTGGCCATTTGTGTATCTTCTTTGGAGTAATATTTATTCAAGTCCTTTGCCCAATTTTTAATTGAGTTTTTTTGTTTTTTTGTTATTGAGTTGTAGAAGTTCTTTATATATCCTGAATATTAATCCTTTATCAGATGCATGATTTGCAAAATATTTTGTCCCTTTGTGGGGTTGCCTGTTCATTCTGTTAGTAGTGTCCTTTGATGTAATTTTGATGAAGCCCATTTCTATTTCTTCTGTTGCCTGTGCTTTTGGTGTCATATCTGGTAAATCATTGCCAAGCCAATGTCATGAAACTTTTCCCCTGTTTTCTCCTAAGAATTTTATAGTTTTAGATATAACACTTAAGTCTTTGATCTATTTTGAATTCATTTCTGTATGTGGTATATGGTAAGGGTCTGACTTTTTTTTAAGTTAAATGAGCTTAATTTATGTTGTTTTTTAAAATATATTTTATTGATTTTTACAGAGAGGGAGAGGGATAGAGAGTTAGAAACATCGATGAGAGAGAAACATCGATCAGCTGCCTCCTGTACACCTTCTACTGGGGATGTGCCTGCAACCAAGGTACATTCCCTTGACTGGAATCGAACCTGGGACCTTTCAGTCTGCAGGCTGATGCTCTATTCACGAAGCCAAACCGGTTAGGGCTGACTTTTTTTATATATTTTTTTTATTGATTTCAGAGAGGAAGGGAAAAGGAGAGAAAGAAACATCAATGATGAGAATCATTGATTGGCTGCCTCCTATAGACCCCCTATTGGGGATCAAGCCCACCACTTGGGCATGTGCCCCAAACAGGAATCAAATTGTGACCTCCTGGCTCATAGGTCAACACTCAACCATTGAGCCACACCAGCCAGGCCCAACTTTATTCTTTTCTATGTAGAAATCCAGTTTTCCCAGCACAATTTGTTGAAAGTTTATCCTTTCCCTCCATTGAATGGTTTCAGCACCTTTGTCAAAAATCATTTGACCATATATGTGAGACTCAATTTAACTTTTTTACGATGTGGAATGGAGTAATAACTTTTAATGTTTTTATCTGCTCATTTTAACTTCTGTTTCAGTTGTGGGTTGGTGTTTATTGCTTATTTCCTCAGTGTGAATTATGTTGCTTGGAACTTTATAGGATTGACAATCTTTTATTGCATGCCAGATGTTGTGAGTTTTACCTTGTTAGGTGCTGAATGTTCTTGTAATCCTATAAATCCCCTTGAGCTTTGTTTTGGGACAGTTGAGTTACTGGAAGTAGTTTGACCTTTTTGAGTCTTGCTCATAAGATTTTTTAAAGCAATTTCAGAACAGTGCTCATTCTAGGGCTAGTTATTGGCCAATACTGAGACTTTTCTAACTATTCTCCTCAATGCCCCCATGATGTCCCCAGTGCCATGGCTGGTGGGAATAGAAACTATTCTATTCCCTTTCATCTTTCCTGATGGTTCTTTACCTGACCTCAGATAGTTTTCCCACAGGCTTGTGCCGATCAGTTTTCCGCTGAATATTAAGGAGACCCTCTGCAGATCTCCAGGAGTTTGTCTGCAGCTCTCGTTCCTTCTCTGGCATTTTGTCCTAGGAACTCATTGCTTTGGTCTATCTGAACTCTCTGCACTGTCTCCTCAACTTAGTGCACTGGCTCCACTTCAGTCCCCCGTCCTTATGCTACAGCCTGGAAACTCTCCTAGGGCAGTAAGCTAGGGCAATCACAGGGCTTACCTTCTTGTTTACCTGCCTGGGATCATTGTCCTTTTTGGTCAGTGTCCAGAGCCTGGAAAAACCACTGTTTCATGTATTTGGTCTGTTTTTTTCTGGCTGCTTCAGGTGGAAGGATAAATATGACCCCTGTAATTCCAGCTTGGCTAAAAAGAGAAGTCTGTACTGCCAGCTTTTCACCTGTAAGATCACAGGGTATCTGAGGAGGACTGTATGAGTGCTGTTAAGTCAGAGGGTCACTCACATAGGTGTTCAGTCAGTTATGCCCTCCTCACTCACCAAAGGTGAGTCTACAGGGCCTGACTCCCAAGAATCTTAACTTGGCAATGACTTTTTGGCTGGACTTAAGGGCCTCTCTAAGACCAGAAGCCTTGCCATTGAACCTATGCTAGCCAGAAGCCAGTACTCTCTAACCCTGAGGACCATTACAGCATGAAAGTACCATCTTGGGGGACTCATAGAAAGGCCGGATTATGACGGTGAGCTCCTAGAGATGATGGTCCTGGTTACCCCACTAGACATGTGGCACACATCCATTTCCCCGATGCTTGGTCCAAGCAAGTCATGGCCATGCTCCCTCTCGCCAATAACTGATTCAAGAGGAGACATGTTACCCTGTTCTAGCCAGTTACATACAAGATCTTGGAAGTCTAGAGTGACTTCTGGGAAAGGTTCCCTCCATTTTAAGGGTGTTATGGGAAGACAAATCAGCCTTCTCTGGAGTTGCCATATCCCGAAGTGCCTCTTGGAGCCATTGCCACCATCTTGGTACCAACCTGAGAGTGGAACCAACAGAAAGGATGGCAGATCAGAGAAGGCCCAAGTCCTTGAAGACATCATTGAGCTGCTGAGTCAAACAGCGCCAAAGCCCATCTTACCTCTGGGTGTTCAGGTAAGAAAAAAAAAATGTTTAAGTCAAAGTTAAAGCTTCTGTTAGATGCAACCAGAAGTATTGTAACTGAGCCAGCCACCTGGAGAGCTAGAGATCTTATGTGGAGGGGAAGGCATCTTTAAGGAATACCAAGTTCTTGACAGCTGTCAAAAGACATGTCCAAGGCCACACTGCAGAATCGGGAGCACACAGGTCCATCAGCCTTCCAGCTGGTGCCTGCTCCACCACAGCCCCACGCCTTTGAGATCCTGAGTCAGCTCTGATGCTGGGGGCCTCAAAGTTCACTGACCCAAGTCAATATTTAGTTCGCCAGGGCAAGCAGATACCAGAGACTTCCTTTAATTTTTGTGCTGAAATCATCTCCATGGAGCAAAATATCAAAGTCCCCCAAGCTGTAATCAGCACAGTTACAGGTAGCAACTAGTCGCTATCTATAGTTTCTGGACATGTTTTTCTGATTGAAAAGAACTTGTTCAAAGGTCCTTCCCAGACCAATAGAACAGGGCTGATCTCTTAGAGCAGAGGTGAGCACAATCCTGGTGTCAGAGGCTTGTGTTTGCTCTTCACACCGAAGCAGGAAGCCCCTCCTCGCCATCCTGGGAGCATGTGTACGCCAAGTGGCCATCTCTCAGTAGAAGGGACTTCAACTCCAGAGACTGCCTGGGAAAGAGTTGCCTTGGGCCATACAGAGTTCTTATCTCTAAAGATAGTTTTCTCCCTGCCCACCTGGAAGACCCTCCTGAACCTTGAGGATGTGAAGCATTCATTCATTCCACAGAGTATCTGAGGCCCCCACTGTGCTGGACGATATTCTAGGTAAACAGCCCTCACATAGAATAGAGTCCAGCAGTGAATAAAAACAAAGTCCCCATGAGTATAGAAAAAAAGGCAGCTATATAAATAAATATACAATATAATGTCAGATGGTCGTCTTTTTTTTATTATTAAATCTTTATTGTTCAGATTATTACAGATGTTCCTTTTCTTTAACCCCCAGATGGTCATAAGTCTTATAATAAAACCAAAATCAGAGAAAGAGGAGGGAGAGTGATGGTGTTTTTTTAGAAAGTGTGGTCAGGAAAGGCTTCCCTGAAGAGATGAAATTGCAATAGATGAGCTTAGACCTTAATGAGTCAAGAAGGCTTCCATGCGGCCCTAACCAGTTTGGCTCAGTGGATAGAGCGTCAGCCTGCAGACTGAAGGGTCCCAGGTTCGATTCCTGTCAAGGGCATGTACCTTGGTTGCGAGTACATCCCCAGTAGGGAGTGTGCAAGAGGCAGCTGATCGATGTCTCTCATCGATGTTTCTAACTCTCTATCCCTCTCCCTTCCTCTCTGTAAAAAATCAATAAAATATATTTTTTAAAAAAAAGAAGAAGAAGCCTACCATGCAAATATCTAGAGAAGGTTCCAAGTGGAAGGAAGAGCAAGCAAGGTCTTAAGACAGGTTCGAAGACTAGCAGAAGGTGCCACTGGAAGGAGGAAAAGCATGGGAAATGAAATTAGAGAGATGGCGAGTTCAGATCATGAGGGTCTTACAGACCATGAGAAGCATGTTGTCTTTTCTTCTTGCATATAATCAGATCCCTTGGAGGGTTTGGAGCAGAGGAAGGACATGGCCCAACACATGGTTTAGAGAGCCACTCTGGCTGCTATATCTTTGTAAGCACCTGGTACATAGTAGGTGCTCACTAAATGTCAGCAGTTATCACTGCTTTCAGCCTCATTGGCCTCTTGGACAGAGACCTGAATAGGACTGTCTTGTGTCCCCAGTGCCTAGTACAGAGGTGGTGCTATAATGTATGGATAAACAAATGAATGACTCTGGACCTGAACGAGTGCGCAAGCAGGAGTGGGTCCTGAGGAGGAGACTCATGCTCCAGAAGTGTGGCTGGGATACACACTTGCCGAGGCCAGGCTCAGTGCAGAGGCAGCACGCCGCTGGTCATGCAGCAGAAAGGTCAGGTAAGCACTTGTTTTGGTAAGCACCATTGTCTTGGGCCTAAGGACATACAGGATTTAGCTTGGCCTAAATTTGGGCAGCAGAAACCAAAGTCCATCCACCCACTAGGCAGGCAGGATTGCCAGGATGCTTTGAGGCTCTCCCTGGAAGCATTAAGGACAGGTATTTGGCACAAAAGAAATCCAGAGGGTATAACCCGCACAGGGACTGGTGTCCGATTTAAGGTAGTAGCGTCCTTGGGAGGCGGCCGAGGTTGTTGTGGGCTAGGGCAGTCATGGAGAGCTTCCTGGAAGATGGGCAAGATGAAAACTGAAGATACTGCAGAGCTGGTATCACCTCCCCTTGCCTCCAGCCGCCCGGGAGCTCTCCCACCTCCAAACAACATTTGACCCTCTAGCCATGAGATAAAACCTGAGTTTTGCACTCAGTTTCTACTTCCAGAAAATGGCCTTAAGCTACTCATCTAGCCTGCATTTCTCTATCTCAGTGCCTTTGGTCATGCTGTTGACTGTCAGGAATTCCCTTCTCCTGCCCCACTTTTGAACTATTGCCCATTCTTTTTTTAAAAATATATTTTATTGATTTTTTTACAGAAAGGAAGGGAGAGGGATAGAGAGTTAGAAACATCGATGAGAGAGAAACATCGATCAGCTGCTTCCTGCACACCTCCTACTGAGGATGTGCCCACAACCAAGGTACATGCCCTTGACCAGAATCAAACCTGGGGACCTTTCAGTCCGCAGGTCAACCTTCTATCCATTGAGCCAAACCAGTTAGGGCAACTGCCCATTCTTAAAAGCCCAGCTTTAGTGTCTGACTTCAGAGGGGTCTCCACCCTGTGACCACACACATCACACACAGTTGGGGTGAGCCGTATGCCAAGCTGGACTTTAGTTGGGTTCTGTCTCTTTGAGATGACCATTATGTGCCAGTTAGGCCTCTTGTCCCAGGGTAATTATTAGTCGTATCCCTTTCACTCCCAGATGTGTTCCAGCTAAATGACAAATTATAAGGTCACACTTCATTGCCCCCACTTTTCTCTGCCCTACTGATACCGTGGGGTAAGGGCCATGTCGACAGAGCCCAGCCTAACACTCAGGCACATCTGAAGAGTCATTCACTCACGCAGTAATTTTTGAGGTGCACGTGGGGCAAAGCAGCAGACAGGGATGGGGAGGAGAGATGAGAAGGGGTAGAGGGTGACTTCAGACAGCCTGGACAGGGAAGGCCTCTAAAGAAGTGTTTGAGGCCTAAAAGAATTGAGGGAGCCAGAAATGAGATACATCTGCAGAAAGTAAGTTCCAGAGAAAGACAAGTGCGAAAATTTGAGGTTGGGACATACTTAGTATATTTAAGGAGCAGAAAGGCAAGTGTTAGGGAAGTGTAGAGGCAATTGATGGAAGATGTCAGCAGGGAACAGAAAATGCTGGGCCTTATCAGCCACAATAGGGAATTAGGATTTTTTTTTTCTCCCAATGGAGGGTTTTGGACAGGGCAAGAGTATGATCCAAGTTATTTTTTCCCCCAGACTGAAAGGTTTTTCTTTTTTCATCATGCACACAGAAGATGAAAGTGCCATGAATCCTATTCTGATTGGACAAAGCCACCTCATGAATATTTGTTTAGAATCAGAGATGTCAGTTAGAGTGATATCTATTACAACATGGCCACTGGGACACAGAATCATAACCATCAGAGTTACAGATTTATTTTTGGAGGCTATCCTCAGAAAACACAGTAACAGTTTCCGTTCTGAAGTCCTACAAAACCACCATTATTCAAACTACTTCTAAGTACAGGGTTATAATTAACAGGCCATAAAAATTTGATAACAATCAGGAATAGCCACGTAAGTTCCCAATGGCATAAAAAAATTACAATGACATTCTTAGAAATGTTCTCAACTAAAAGCAACAAGAAAGCCTCGACAACTCATTTACCCCAGTGGGTGGAAATGGAAAGGGGATGCATAGGATCTTACTTAAAAGCAGTGAAATGGAAAACACATAGCATTCAATTTCTATACAAGGTTTTTACCTGGACCAAGAGAACCTCTAAAGTTGTAGTGTTCTGGTAATAGTTCTTCTAATTAAAAAAAAAAAAGTATTAGCGAACCAAAAAAGTTAAGAAGTCAGGGACTCTCTCCCTTCCACTCCATAGGTTCTCAGGTGTCCCTGCATTCCCAGCTGGCTCTGGCTTCTGAGAGCACTTCTTCCCCCTTTTTACCCCCCCCCCCGCCTCATTATTTTGTGTCAAGACCTCCCCAAGTCCTGGAGCAGAAGACATAGCCTTCCATGGGAAGGGGCCGGGGTATTATCACGCCCAAAATAAGATGGAAACAGCCATGAAAGCCTGGGGAGGGGAACTTGCGGCAGGAGGATCCCACAAGGGGGATTGGACCTGGTGGAAGAAAGAGTTGGGCTAAAGTTAGTCTAAAGGAACACAGCATAAACAAAACAATGAACTACCCCTACCCATGAGGGCTCAGACTGTTCCCCCTTGAAGACTGTAGACCTTGGTGAAGAGAGAGGGCATGGTAGCAGCCGGGACAAAGCCCAGCAGTCTATGAGCCAGCCCATCCTCTCTGGAGACAAAGAGGCAAATTAAATCACAAAGCCTGCTCCTCTTTATTAAAAAAAACAAACAAAAAACTTTGCTCCTTCAGTTGTTTATTTTCTGTTTCTGAGCTGTCACTTTAAAGAAAATAAATAGCCCTACCCGGTTTGGCTCAGTGGATAGAGCGTTGGCCTGCGGACTGAAGGGTCCCAGGTTCAATTCCGGTTAAGGGCATGTCCCTTGGTTGCGGGCAAATCCCCAGTAGGGAGTGTGCAGGAGGCAGCTGATCGATGTTTCTCTCTTATCGATGTTTCTAACTCTCTATCCCTCTCTCTTCCTCTCTGTAAAAATCAATAAAATATGTTTGAAAAAAAGAAAAAAAAGCAATAGATGTGAGCTCTGGGCAGGTGTAGGCCCCATCAACAGAAACACCTGGAAGCCTAAAAACAGAGGCAAGGGCAGCTGGGTTCTATGGGAGTCCAATGACTGGGGCTCAGGGAGGGAAGCTTCTGCAAGAGACCAGTCATTGCCCCTGCCTTGAGCTCATACCCAGATACATACACCTGAAGCAGAGTTCCTGGGGGTTTGGGGGAGCTCTTGTGCATGTGCAGGTGGCCCACCTGAGTCGATAGGCAGTCCTTGCGGTCCTTATAGACCTGGGAGTGGGCAAAAGGATTGGTGGCAACCTGGGCAAAGCTCATGAAAAGGGTGACAGCCAGACATTGGTAAGGTACAGCAGGGAATACTGATAAGGTACTTCACAGACAGCAGGCTGTGAGAAAGGACCAACATGGATAAGAACAGTGTGGTCACAAAGAATGTGTTACCCACTGCTTCATGTCCTTGACCTCAACCATGCCCAACAGCGGTCTGCTGTCGGTGTGCCCACACTGCCAGATGCTGAACAGTCCTGCAGCGCGGTACCCTGGTCTGTGCTGCTGAAGCTCTGAAGTCCTAGAATGTCCAAGTCTGGTTGACAGCCAGCACAATGCACCCACTTCATTGTGGATGACAAGATTCAGCTTGCCACAGCCAATGAGTATGGCCAGCACAAATAAGAAACCCAGCATATTATGTAGCTATGACTTGTGGGTACCCAACTCAGAAATGAGCAGTAAGGCTAAGATCAAAGACAAGCCATGAAGATGATGGCAGTACATGTCTACAGCATTGGGTCTATAGACACTGTGGCATATGAGTCCCATGATGCATGAAGGCCACGTGGAAACAAAAGAACTTGGCCATGAAGGCTTCAGTCTTAGAGCTGCATCCACTAACTGTCTAGAGAGGCCAGAGTGTATGGAGGAGAAAGCAGATGGCAGAATGCCGTTGTTGGCATAAGCAGAGGTCCATAGGAGGCAGCAAGAAGTCTTATGTAGGTAGGGTCAGGTCCCAGGGTGGGACTTAGCCACACTGGAACCCATAGGGCCAAAGAGGGGGCTCTGGGCCACCTTACTAGGCCTTACCTGGCTGTGTGGGGCCTATCCCTCAGTAAGTAGTGCTGCAATGGGTTGGGCCAACCGGTTTTCTTTCATCTGGGCAACGCTGTCAGCTTCTGGGAGGCTGTGCTGAGAGAACCTGCTAAAGAAGGTTGGGACAGCCTCCCAGGTCCTGTGCACCAGAGCAGGTGGTTCCTGGCCCGGGTGCCATGGAATGCGAGTTGCGATTGACACCACCCGGCCTGAGGATCTGCATTCATACTCCTTCACTGTCGCCTGGTTCCGGAAGTAGGGGTTGCTCCAAAAGCAGAACTTGACCTTGCAGCCTCTCCTGGCATTCCTAAGCTCCCTCATCTCCAAGTTCATCAGGTAGCAGAGCATATCTTCATCTCAACGGGTGCCAGAAAGAACTGGCCCCAGATTAGTAGGGCGCTGACGGTGAAGTGCGGTGCTAATCATGGCTGACAGCTGGGGGTGGTTTAGGGAGGTGGTGACCCAGAAACCAGGAATATTCTGGATGAAGAAGCTCCTAAGGGCTAGTGCATGCGCCCAAACCTGTGCTCAAGCTGCAGATAGGCCCAGTCGGCCTGGGCACTCATGGCCTCCAGCTCCCATTGGATGGCCTCCAGTGGGTCCATAACTGAGCCATCAAGGTTTAGGGGTACAGGTCCTTCCTGCGCCTCCGTCCTTACCTCCAGCTTCTCTGCCACCTGCTGCTCTTGCTTCTCCCAATCGGCCTCCTCCAAGAAGATGGCGTCCTCCTCAATAATCATTTCCTCCGCCTTCCCGCCCCGCTTCAGCACGAGCCCCCCACCCCTCTGCGCCACAGGTTTTTGTGGCCTCACCGCCAACAAGGCCGTTCTCCGGGTTACGATTAGTCGCTGCGGAGGCCGCTTGCCGGCTCCCAGGACCAGGCGAGGTGGGTTCCCGCGTTCCCCGGCTTCTCGCGCCCAAGCCCCCAAGGCCAGGTGCCAGCCCCCGCTCTTGTGCCGGGCCGGGCGGCAGGCGCGCGGTGGTTTCCAGGACTTCAGCACCCTTCTCCGCCTTCACCTGCGGAAGCCTCTGGCCTGAAGGGGCTTGGGAGCTCGGCAACACAGGGGACTCCGGGACAGTGGTGGCTGGCAGAATATATGGTCTCCAACTCCCTGGCGCCCTCCGCCACCTCGCGCGCTCTTACTAGGATGTGCTTCGCTAGGGTCGCCCGGCTGCGGGGAGGGGCGGGGGATGGAGGTAAGGGGAGGCGGGGGGAGGAGACAGAGCAGGGTAGGCAGGGGTCGCGAGGGGCCAGGCCTGCCGGAGAAGCAGGGAACTTCCCAGTGGGGATGAAACATCAGGGGCCAGACAGAACTGGCCCCGTATTTGTAGGGCGCTGGTGGTGAAGTGCGGGGGTGTAGCAAGCAAGGAGCAGCTCCGAGTGAGCATCAGGGGTCAAGCCCAACCCCTGGTTATAGACAGAATCTTCATCTGCAGTGGGCAGGTGGGAGTCTCCCAGGTGCCCCAATCTTCTGCGGCTCTGGGCAGCTGCAGGACACCTGCAGCTTTACTCAGGCATATGCAGAGGGGCTCCAGAGGTATCCCTTGCGACCAAACTGCCTGCTGCAGTTGACAGTAATTGACAATTGATGAGCACATGGAGGTGCTCAAACTATGTGAAGAAAGGAGAAACAAGGTCAAAGGTTCTGGGGCAAGGGAGGGTCTCAAGTACTGCCAACCAGGGAGCAAGTGGCATCTGCCTGGTTTCCTCCCCACCAGCTGGACCCTTCTGGGCCAGTAGGCTGAAAGGTAGACAATTTGACTTAGATCTGGGGCTACCCGTGGGCTCTGTCCCAAACATTTCACAAATGTGAACTCAAGTCTGAAGTGCAGGGTCTGTCTGTGCTTGAATAGGTAAGAGATTGGATGGACAAGTCCCTGAAGCCCTGATCCTACAAATGCATGTGTTCCTGCGGTCTTCACTTCAAAACTCGTAGCCTGTGGAAGTCAGTATACCTATGTCCCTGTTCTGCCTCCAAGTTCTCTCCACCTCCTCCAGAAAGCCTTCATCCTTCCTGCGCAACGGGTAACAGTCTGAGCCACAGGCCCATCCTGGGGCACAAACTTCCTCGAGGGCAAGGTGCATTTCATTGGGGCCCTAGCCAGAGATCTGACCCATGGAGACGGACAGTGAACATTTGTCAAGGGGAAGGCCAAAGAGATGAACGGCCGGCCCACTGCCCTTTTCACACACAACACCTGTTACGCACATTAATGCTTGTTAGTGCCCCTTGGACTCCTGGGTTGGACTCCAGAGTTGCACTGCTTGGCTAAGGACACTGGCTCCAGACCACAGAAAAGCTAGCCGAGTTTGAGCCCTGGATGGGAGGATTTCAGCACAAGTGATGGGACCCAGGATAGTGATAACTACCTTTATTAGCGACTGGCCAAGCCATGTCAGCCTCTCAACAGTTTGTCTGAACCTAATGGGTTGGCACAAGTGAGCAAGGTCAGGTCCTAGCTCTGTTACTTACCAGTTGTGCACCGTGAGCAGTGGATAACATTTTTCTTGGACAACCAGTATTCATTCTTCATAATAGTACCCCAAATTTCCTCTGAGAAACATTTTCCAGTCTTCACTGGCTTTTGGTGACTGGTTTGGGGATGGCACAGAATCCCATCAAGGCCAATGAGACAGATGCTTCCTGGGTCTTTTGTGAATAAAAGGACTCCCTTTCTCTTCCTGGATAGCACTGTGTGAGAGTAACAGGTCTGGAATCATAGCAGCATTCTACTCCTACACAAGGGACAAGCCACTTTGTAGGCCCTGAGGATGCAGTCACAATTGCATAAGATAGGGCAGAAAGAAATCAGAATGCTCAGACCAACCTTTTGAATTGCTGGATCAATCCTAACCTAAAGACTAATCTACATCTGGCGTTTTCAGTTTCATGAAATTTCATTAAGCCAATTTGATTTTCCAGACCTTTGTATCCAAGATTAAGTGATAATATGATGCCACTTACCTCAAAGGCACCCTAGATCTCTTGTTTCTAGGTGCCAAAGTGTAGGTCATTACTGTTTGTCCCATACTCATCATCTCCTTAAATGCTAAAAATGTTTGGAGGTTCCAATTCTCCCCCCAGGCTCTCTCCAACCCTTTCCCAATCAGATAGGTTCACAACTTCCAAACACATCATTCAGAAGTTTTTAATAAACAACTTCATTATAAAAACTTTTTTTTTTGGAAAATGTAATTCTGTAAAACATTGAAAATCTACTTTAACAAAGATATGCCCTGTGCATTTTCTAATGGCACTTATATTTTACAATTAAAAACCTTGTTTTATATAAAGCCAAAAATACTCCAAGAGGTTATTCACTGTGTTTACAAAGTGCTAGAAGGTTTTTTGTCTTGTATCTTTCTCTTTAAATAATCTGGCATTACGAAAGAGAGGCTCCAAAGCCTTGACCACTGGGAAGGAGGGGGTTGAATGAGAAGTGGTGTTTCAGGAGCTCTAGTGCCAAATAGTCAGAGGGGGAGATGTACATATGGGGAGAATCAGCTAAGAAAATCAGCTTATATCTAAAGAAATCGGAATAGAAAACTTCTTCCAAACACCTCAACAGAGGCACTAGATTATGGTGAATCCTTCTCCTGTCAGAACCACAACATCCTCTTCCCTAGCCACAGCCCCTACTCTCCAGTGGTGAAGGTCACAGCCAATTCCTTCCACAGCAGGTTCAGAGTTCCAGGAGAGGCCAGGGTGGGGTCCCAGAGGAATCTGGATTTTTCTGGCCAACACCTGCCTAAGGCAAAGTTTATTACATAAATATCCTTGTTAAAAGCAAAATATTGATCCTGTACAATATAAATTTTTTAAAAAATCGTGTTTACGAACAGCTCCTAGATAAAGAAGGGAGGTGGACAGAGGGGTGGAAAAAACTACCAAAAAGAAGGGGTGGATTTAAAGGGCTACTAGGGGAAAGTTTAGGGTAGTAGGAGAATTTCAACTTAGGACAATATCTACGAGCAAAAAAACTAATCACACCTGCTTCCCAGATTTCCATTAACAAAATGCCATTTGTAAAAGGTTGGGGGGCGGGGGGACTCATTGGTGCTCCTTTCCCTCTCACCTTTGAGATGTGCACAGATCCTTGGTGCTGAGAGTTGGCATGCTATTCTCTGGCCCCCAGAGCTGCACTCAATGGTGACCAGCTACTGTGCAGGGTGGGAGGTGTCTGCCCCCATTCAGGGAAGCTCATCGCTGACAGAATTAGAGATGGTGGGGAAAGGGGACATTACCCCTTTCTCCTGGTCCCTGTTTGGTCTGCCACATGCCCCTCAGGCTTCCACAGCCTCAGGAAGGGTACTGAAGTGGGTTTGGTACTGAGTGTAGGATAAAGCTATTCTTATCCTTTGAACAACCAGGTCAATAAGGCTTTTTTTTTCTTTTCTTTTTTTAAATTATGGAAAGGAAGGTTTAAGGAACAGCTAGGTGGCTATGGTAAAAAACAAAAAAAAGTAAAGGCAGATGTTTCTCTGCATTTGCAAAGTTCACAGTGATAGGGAAATTCCTTGTGGGTGGTGAGGGCACTGAAGGAAGAGGAAAGGGAGCAGGAGGGAAAGAAGGGGAGGAGGCAAGGCTCCAATTACAAGGTTTTAAATAGTTGCTCTGCCTGTCCTATGAGTTTCCCAGCATCACTAATGGCGGAGAGGATTCAGGGAAGGGACAGGAAAAAGCAGGCAGAAAGGAGGGGTCTCCCCTAATAGCCTGAGACTATATTCTGTGGCCAGAGGCCCGTTTGCCTCTGTAAAGGAAGGGTGCAGGGAAGGTGGTAAAGGGTTACTGGGTCTAATGATGAAGACCAGAGACAAGGAGAATGGCAGCACCGAGTCCTGCTTGGATCCTCACATACCATTTCCTGTAATACGAGTCCCAATAACATGCACAGCATGCAGGAGGTGGCTGCGTACCAAGGTGGGCGCTTTTTAAAAATAAACCTTAATCAGTCCCTGGGACTCACTGAAACTAATTTTTAGAAGCAAATTATCTAGTCTGATTCCATCCTTGCCAGATATTTATATCTGGTTTTATTTTTTAAAGGTATCCCAAGATACCCTGCCTAAATCCAAACATGCCTAGTCACTCCACGTTGCTTCCAGTCAAGGGCTAGAGAGCTACATTTTAAGGCTTTCACTCAAACAAAGTACTGGCCTGGGCTGAAGCAGAAGCCTGGGTCTTGGACCTGCTCAGTTTCTGATGATAGACCAAAGTTATTTCTAGACGACGGGTAAGAGGGAAGGACTGGGAGGAGGCTGAGGCAGTTCCTCGGTAGTCTGTCCTGAAATCCTAGTGGAGAAGCCAGCAGGAGGCACCTGCCATGAGAAGTGCCCAGAAACTGCTGGCTGCGTCTGTATACAGGAGTTAACAGTGAAGAGGTAGAAGTGTGTTTCTGAATCAGAGTGGAGGTATCTCAGGAGGGGCCCACATTGGTGGTCCCTGAGCTATCTCCCTTCCATGAGTGGGAAGAGTGCCCATGCAGAACTGATGAAGCAGGGATGGGGTTCGCCTGGCAAGGGCTGTGCTGTCTGTGGCAGAGAGCCCCACAAGTCAGAAGAACTAATCATTTGTTGCAAGTAATCTTGCTGAGTATTGGGGGCAAAACTGAGGGGGGCCACAAGAGGAAGGTGGAAGTTCTTTGATGGAGAGCAGAAAAGCCTATGTGCAGTGGCCCTGAGTCCATGGGAACTGCAAAGTAGAGGAGAGGAGGGACACTGTGGGTAGGAAAAGTTTGGTGTGGGAAGCAGTGATGCACCCATAGGTTAGGAGTCAACCATCTGCCGAGTCCTAACTTTCTGAAAACTCCTCTTCCTGCAGTTCCACAACCCCCTGGAAAAGGGACAGGTAGGAGACAAATGAGGAGTTCACACCCTCTCCTTTGCTATTCACACCAACCTAGAACCGAAGCCCCTCCTTCTAAGACTCATGATAACAGCTCACGATGCTCAGGGTAGGGGTTAGGGAATGGGAGGTGATGGGAGTGGGCATGCCTTTTATTTCTTCCCCTCCCCAGTTCAAGAGGAGAATGAGGGGGTCATGATGTATACTCGGAGAAAAGTAGAATTGCAGACCTGTGAGAAAACTGCTCCAATCTTCTTGCCTGTCTCCTGCAGACACTGCTGAGGAAGGCAGGAACAGACACAGTCATGGAAAGATGGCAGAGACTGAAGCAGTCCAAAGTCAGTTTATTTCCCCACAGGGGAAAAATATGACCTCAAGTGAAGAGAAGTCAGCGAGACCCGACTCCGCCTTGTAAACAGGGCTCCGGTTAACACCAGGTACCAAAAGGTTCCAGCTGGTGCCAACTGGAATGGACTGGTGGGAATGAATTCACGGTGTGTAAACAATGTTCACTGCAATCATTCTAAGGCTAACAGCTCGGCAAGGGAGGTGAAATGGTGTGTCTGAGGCGACTGTGTAAACAGTACCGTTGCTGGACAACACTGACTGAAAATGGAGGTGCTGGTACAGGAGGGGTGGGATGATGGGGAAGAATAGAGGCCTTCTCTCCTGCCCGCTGGTTGGAAGCAGGTGATGGAGCCAAGTGACCCTCTGCCATCAGGGCCTGACCAACTGTGTGGGGTCTGCAGGTTGGGACCAGAAGGTGGGCTTCTTCGGCTATTTTTCTCGAGGTCATCCAAAGTGAAACCCTGTGTCCCCAACAGGTCACCCCTTCTCCAAAGAGAATGAGGTTCTGACACTTCGGAGAAAGAGAGGACTAAGTGTGGCTCCCGATTCAGATAAAAAAAAAAAAAAAAAAGTAAAAATACCTGAAGTCCTATAGTATGTGATCTTTTCATGGGGTTGGGGCTCAAAGTTCCTCTAGGAACTGATCCTGGAGCCTGAGCCCCCAAACCAAGTGCTCCATACAGATACTGGATTTTTTCTGTTTGAACCCAGCTCTGAAAGCTCAGCTGCCTTTATGGGGGATGCAGATAGGATGGGTACTGAAGCGCCCTGACAGAGTTCAAGACTGAGCTGAGGGCCTCCCTGGGGGCTACTGGAATGCCTGGTGGAAACGAGGCAGGGTGGTGGTGCTCAGGCCAGAGGTGAAAACAGGAGGCAAGGAGTGCAGAGGCCCGAAGTTCAGAGGTGCCCCAGCTCCTGGGGAATCTTGAGGCTGAGCTTGCAATGTGGTGAGCAGGGGCTGTGCCTCAGCCTGGGAGTAGCCCATGACCAGGCCTCCTGTTGCCCCAGGAGGGTTACATGAGGGCAGGTTGAGTGGAAGAAAGCCCAGTAAGTGGGAGAAGTCCACATTAGCAGCGCAGAGGGCCTCAGAGAGGTTGGCGGGGCTCTTGGTGAGCAGTGCTTCATCTAGGAGGGCCGCAGCTGCCGCCGGCTGAGGTGAGGCGGGCTGGGGTTCTGCGGATGAAAGAGACAGGCTTCCAGGAAGTTCCGCCATAAAACTATCCACCTCCACTTTGGGCAATTTGTCAGGCAAGTATGAGGTAGATCCAAGCTGGTATTTTGGAGGAAGCTGAGCTGGAGAAGAGATAGGTGAAGATTCCAGAGGATAGCTCATACCCATGGGCAGCGTGTTGTGCACCAGGGAGTGTGGCATGCCTGCACTGGGCATGGTAGGGATGTGGGCGCCATACATGCCCATGGGTAACATACTAGGGAAGGCCTTGGCCCCCATCATGTCCCGAGAGGCCATGCACAGCACAGGGCTCAGCTCCTCCTTCACACTGACTGTGGAGCTGCAGCTGAGTAGGCCTAACATGTCCACTGGCTCTGTCTTAATTTTGAGCAGCTCCTGCGAGTGGCTCTTCTTGACATGCCGTGTCAGGTGGTCCTTGCGGCCAAACCGCTGGGCACAGTACTGGCATAGGAAGTCCTTTCGGCCTGTGTGTACCACCAGGTGCCTCCGCACATCCTTACGAGTATAGAAGCGCCGGTCACAGTGGTCACAGGGATGCTTCTTTTCCTTGGCACCCCCTGCTACCCGGCGAGAGTGGGCCTTCAGGTGCTCCAGCAGGGCCTGGGTACTCTCAAAGGTCTGCAGGCACACTTTACAGCTGAGGTCACCGTTGCTAGCGGCATGCATGGCCAGATGGCGCCGGTAGCCCAGCTTCGTATTGTAATTCTTACCGCACTCGGAACAATGAAGAGCCTCTTTGTTGGGGTCGTGGGTCTGCAGGTGGTTCCGGAGATGGTCCTTGCGGTGAAACATCTTATCACAGTACATGCACTGGTGTGGTTTCTGGGCTGAGTGGGTAGCCATGTGCCTGGGGATAGGGATGGAGGAAAAGACGAGATCACAAGGGTTGGCCAGGCAACTGAGGTGCCCATTATCAGGGAACTAGATATAAAAATTATGATAGGGCCATGCAATGGAATGGATGGGATACCACACCAACTATATTCTAGATATCCTTGTCCACCTGAAGAATCATATATATGGTGGGGGGCAAAAGTAGGGTTACAGTTGTCTGTATGAAAAACAATACAATAATAATACAATAAACTATTTCATGTACTCACACTATAAACCTACTTTGCCCCACCCTGTATATACTATTTTCTTTCAGCCTTGCATATTTAATAGAAAACATCAGGAACAATCTAAATGTTCATCAATAGGGGACTGGTTAAATAAATTATAATAAATTCATAAAATAACTCAACTTTAAAAAATAAGGCAGCTTTCCATGTACCCACAGGGAAAAGCTCCTAAAATATAGTAAATGGGGAAAAGCAATGAGACAGAAGACTGCATATAGACTGGCACTATGCACATAAAAAGAGGGAAATATGTATAAGTTTGCTTATATGTGCTTAAAATACTTCTGGAAGGACATAAAAGAAAGTGACAATACTGGTTGCCTTTGGGGAGAAGATACATGCGGCTTATGGGTGTGATGGAGTATTTTCATTGTATCTTTTAGTACCTTTCGAATTATGTGAAGGTATTTCCCTTTTAATAAATTATATTTAAAATGTTTTAAATGACACAATAAAGGGAAAATGAAGTTTAGATATACTTCCTGATCTGGGGCTGAGTCAAAAAAGGAAGTTCAGTATAATGTATGCAATACAATCCCTTGTGAAAATAAAAAGGAATACATGTTTGAATGCCTCAGCAAGGTCACATAAGAAACTGACCCTCCCCCACCCCTCTCAGGGTGCCTTTGGGGAGGAGAACAGTGACTTCAAATGTGAGGACCATTCATTTTTCACTGCACGCCCATTTGTACCATTTACGTTGTTTGCCATGTAAACCAGCAACATATTTTAAATGTTTTCATGGTAAAGCAGTGTACCTGCTCCCTGCTGGCTGGAAAACAGCTCAGAGTCTAGGAATTACAATCCAGAGCTCCATAATACCTTCATAATAAACTCAGCAAGACTTTTAGGACCCACCATTTGCTAGGCCCAGTGTGAGGTGAGTCATTAACCTTGTTCCCCATAAGAGGCTGAAAACATAGAGCAGTCCCACCCACCAGTAAGTGGCAGAAACTACATTTAAACACAGACCTTCTTGAGAACTGGGCTCACTTAGGTATGCCACCACTGTTTCTAGTATGGCACCAGTGACCTTTTCTACCTAAAGAGCATCAAACCTGCCCATTCCTCTCATGCTCACATGTATGAGGGTTACTATTGACCTCCTATGACATAACTGACATGATAACATATAAGAAGTGCTGAGTGACCCACAGCCCACTTCCCTCATTTGGCAAGTGAAGAAACTGAAGCTCAAAGAGGTTCAGTGACTCACCTAAGATCACACAACAGGTGGAGTCAGAGGTCATGCCTCCTGGACTAGGACCTTTCTTACAGCCTCCCACTGTCACCTGGACTGTCACTGACAGTTTAAGAGGGGAACATTTGAGATCATGCTCCCAGCATATATCATCGCTTTGGTTCAAATAAACACATAAAAGTTCTCAAAAAAAAAAAAAAGATGGTCTAACAGGACAGCTCCAACTGCAATCTACCTAAGACATAGATAGGAGCACACAGAATCAAAGCATTCCTGAGCCACAGGGACTGTCCTGAGGGCGATTCTGGGCTCCTATTACTCTGTTACCTGTGTTAGCTTCTTCCTATCAACTGTTTTTCAGAGAAGGAACTGA
Source organism: Murina feae (assembly GCA_004026665.1). Taxonomy (NCBI): domain Eukaryota; kingdom Metazoa; phylum Chordata; class Mammalia; order Chiroptera; family Vespertilionidae; genus Murina; species Murina feae. The sequence continues at coordinate 40,677 of PVJC01001939.1, read as the reverse complement.
GGCTTTCTGTGGTCATCTTGTTCATATATTTACCTATTTGCTCTCTGTCTACATTAAGACAGTAAACTCAAGGAGGGTCAGCACTCCCATCTATCTGTGCCTGGTATGTACCAGGAGCTCAATAAATCATACATGAATAGATAAAAAAAACTGCATCAGGCAGCTTATCTCATTTGTAAAGGGCATGTTCCTGTTCCTCTAATAGGAAAGCAAGGATAAAATCAAAATTGCTTTTAGGTGGCCCCTTTCTCTTCAAAGCTGCTCTGCTTACATTCAATTTCACTTCAGCAGGGGTTCTTGGGCTTACAAGGTTCGGGAAAGCCACCGACCCAGAGGACACCAGGGACTCTACAGACACAGAAGTAATCATTTGAATGACAGGCTGGTTCAGTAGAAGAGGCACTGAAGTACCTAAGAAGCTATGTGCCCTTGGGTAAGTTACTTCCCCACTCTTGAGCCTCCACTTTAAAATGTATAGACTGGACCACAGCATCTAAAGTTCTAAGATGGATTCCTAATTTCTGGCTAAGATTTTCACTGTTACCTTACAGGAGTGGGGAAACTGGTATAGAAAAAAATGTTCAATCTAGTTTGTTCATGGCTATCTGATATTGAACTCAACATATTCTAGTGTTTGAATAAAAAACACCACCATTATTTTTTAGTGAGTGACCCCAAATGGTTGGAAATCAGGGCACATTTATGAGACAAATTAACCTCTACACTTCTGCCACACACAGTGGAGTCTCTGGCTTTGTCCTGTGGGAACCTCAGGACAGAAAGAGGTGTGGGAGTGTCACCTACCTATACAGCTTATATTTGGAGGCAAAAGACTTGCCACAGTGCAGCTGAGGGCAGCTATATGGTCTCTGCTCTGGATGGGGAAGGCTGTGAGGCCTCAGCTTCTCCCCGTTTGAGAAAGGTGTCCCCGAGATTTCACATTGGCACTTCACTTGACTCTCCACCTCCCGGCCCCGAGGCCTGGGAACTATTTTCCAGCCCACTTCCTCCTCCTGCTTTGCATCTTGAATCCAGGGGGGGACGCTGGTGAAAAATGTGGTCATGGCAAGGCTAATGGCGAAGGGCCATGTTACTCAGAAAGCCTCCCCATTGGCTTCACACGGGCTCTCTGCTCTGTCACAGCTTCCAACGCAGCCTTCAGAAAACAATCTCTTCACCTGAAATATCAGAACATCTGGTGTTAGGGAGCCCAATACCATGAAAATATGGGTTCTGGAGGCAAACAGAACCCCGTTCCAATCCCAGCCCTTCCAATTACTTCCCTGAACTGTTTTCTCATATACGAAGTAAGTTTAGTAATCTCTTAAATCATAAGAATGTTTTGAAGATTAAATGAGACAACATAAAACATGCAGCAAAGGCTGGGAACCTAATAAATGCTTAGTGGTAACCATTACTCACAAGTACCACCTAGGCTACTGGAAACAAGATAATCTGAGGAAATAAAAGCCCTAACCTCCAAACTTTCTCCCCTAATTTCTCTTTCACATCCTTTCCATTAAACTTAGAGAGAGCAGCATATCCCCTTCTTCCTCTTCACCCTAACTCCCCGCACCCACTACTTTCCACAATTCTCCTCCTCATGGAGGTGCTAAGGAGCAATAAAATGCCCAAAAGGCAGCCGAAAAGAAGGAAAAGCCTTTACTTAGGAAATTTACACCCTGAAAAGTCAGCCCCTGTGACAGATTATTTTTGTTTTGTTTTAAATATGCCTCCTGCATGCCCCCTAGGAATCAAGCCCACAGCCTGAGCATGTACTCAGACCGGGAATCGAACTGGGAACCTCTTGGTCCATGGGATGAAGCTCAATTCATTGAGCCACACCAGCCGGACTGGATCTGTTTCTTAGCAGCACATCAACAACAAGAGATTCTATCTGAGGAGGCAACAGCACACTCAGCACTTCCACTAAACCAGCGCTGGTCCCATCCTGCCCTCCACTGCTTCTCTGAGTCTTTCTGTCTCAGGCTTAGACCATGCTTCTTTAGCAAAGCCTGTCCAATACCCCAAGGTGCTGAGGGGACCCTCCTATAGACCTTAACAGTGCACATTCATTTCTCATTGGGAGCAGGCTAACAACATACTTGCATTAGAACTTAGTCTCCTCCACCAAACTCTGATTCTCTGAGGGCTCATATCATCTCTTTCATCTCCATACACCTAGCATCTAGAAAAGGACCCTCAACTTCCTTTTAGGTGAGTAAATTAATCGTTGAATATAAGTTGATTCTCACAGGCTTAACTTAGGCTCAGGAAGTTCTGGTTTAAACTGGGTTACAGCACCTCCAAAGTGTGGAGCCATTACCCTGAGTAGAAGGCATAGGGACTGGGGAGGGGAGAGGCTGGAGTAAGTGTCAGTACTTCTTTCCTGACATCCACTCAGAGAAGAGGACAGGAGTTACCAAACTGACTCTCCAAAGAGGACAACAGATCCACATTCACACTCACAGGCTCATCACAGAGTACCAACTGCAATGCAACTTGCTACAACAGGGATTCCCTTTGAAGAGGTCATGCCAAAATATGGTCATGAGACCTTTCCATGTGAAGGGAGCAGAGAGGGTATCTGGGGGTTGTTCACGAGAATCTGGGGAGGGCTCCAGCCATACAAACTAGCTGTGCGCCACAAAATGCTTGCTCAGCTCATTAGCAACTGCTGCTTACAGTGACCATTCATCCAACAGACTGGCCTTGAACGAGATGATAGGATCAACGCATTCATGCCCTAGAGAGCTTTGCTCATCATTAACATGAGCTATGTCCTGTTCAGAAACCATTCCACTTGTTGAAGAAACATTGCAATGTAATATGATAAACATTTCCTCATCGTGAGTGGAGATTTGCCTAGAATGATCTGCATAAAGGTGGCTGCACTTTGCATGAATTACATGCTCGTGAGGAATAGGTAGCACCAAAAACTAGTCCCACTTGAGCCTTCGAGTCAAGGCATATTTACCTGTTTCATTATGAACCTCAAAAGTCCCCGATGCCCTGCTTTCATGTCTAAGTACCCTCCTTCTTCACAGGGCGGACTTACCTGTTTATAATACCACGATTACTATGCACCTTGGAATTGAGTAGATAGGAAGCTCAAGTTTGAATGTCTAATTTGGAGGGGATTTCCTTTACCTTCAAAGTGAAATTCTGCTTCCTCTTGATATCTGAAATCATGCACCTCAACCTCTGGAAAGTTGGGAATGGCACCCAGAGGGAAGCAAGTTGTACCACCCTGAGTAATGTGAGAGGGGAGCCTAGCCCTGGAAATTCCGCACAAACTCACAAAGAGAACAGTACATCCCCCACCTCCCACACGTCCACCTCATCTGTTCTCCTGAACAAGCACAAACAAGACACAGCAATTTAGGATGAGTAATGGGCTTCTAGGAAACAGGCTCATGAGGTTGTACTCATAGAACCAAAGGAGGAAGCCAGCAGCCATGTGCTTGCCTTGATCTGCATTTAATGGGGCTATGGCTTTAAAAAGAAAACAGCCAACACCCTGATCCTACTCACCCTAGCTTTTAAAAAGGCACAGCGGAAGTCCTTACCTACAGCCACTGAAAAGCAGCAGGATGACCAAAGCTGCTAGTGTTACCTTAAGGAGTCCTTTTGAGAATCTAGTCTCTCTCCCTCTGTCCTTTGTCTGCAATCTCCCCTCCTCCAGAAAGAATCCTGAGTTTTTCTCACATCATCAGGCCTATTCCTTCAGTTTTTCCTTGGCAAAACTGTCAAAGAATTCTGCTTCCCTTTCAAAGCTGCTCTTCTAGTCTCACATGCTAACTTTAACTACAGAGAAGCTGACAGAACCTGTTCCCATAAAACAAACACAATCACTCCCAGTTACTGGTATACCTCAGTATATCTTCACCCTAAGATTCCTTCTGGCACCTGATCTGAAGAGGGAGGAATGTGGAAAGAACCTTGGACCTGCTATCAGAAGAGCTGCCACTCACTGGCTGTGAAACTGTGGGCAGGTTAGTTTGCTTCTCTGAACCTCCGTTTCCTCGATTTCTAAGATAGAGATTTACTGAGAACATTTGAGATCTTGCTTTCCGACCTGTCTGGCTGAAATAAATGGTTATAAATGTTTTAAATAAAATTGAGATTATCCTTCACTATAATATTCTCATGGAGGATTAAGTGAAATAATACTCCTGAAAGCATCCGACATATAAAATGTGTGAATACACGCAGTGCCATCTCTGACACCTAATTTGTGTCTGCCTCTTTTCCACATGGGGCCTGAGTAGGACTACTTTTCCCCTCCCCTGTAATGTTACTTTTCAGACCTCAGCTTCCTTCCCTTCCCAGCATCTCCCCAGAAGGCAACGTTCCCCTTTTCCCCTCACAATTAACCCTCAGTCATCCCCTCTAGCCAGTCCCTCTTTACTTGACCTTCCTAGGCCAGAGTTCTCTCACTTTAGTCATCTCTTCTATTATTAAGTCTCTGCACCACAAATACAAGTGCCTGCTGAAAACTCTGTACGGCCCCCTTCGGAAGCTGAAAGGAGAACAATTGCTCCCCAGTCTGTCTGTCCTCTGCTGTGAGCCATCATGCCCGCTGCCTTCTGATGAAACTAGTTTTTATGATGTTACATCATCTCTATAGAAACTGTGTTCTTTCTCCATTATTAGCCTGTTTCCTCATCTGTAAAGCTAAAAATACTAACCTCACAGGCTTGTTGTAAGGATTATGTTAGTCAGGTATGCAAAGAGCTCAGCATAGGGCCTCTCTTGCAGTAAGTACCCAACAAAAGGCAGCTATTATCGTTGCCTTTGTATTGAGTTGCCTGTTCCCACCTTCGGCTGCCACACTAGAATTCTCCCCACCCTCCTGCAGCAAGGAAAGGGTTAATCTCTAAGTGTTCTTAACTAGAGAGACCCACCGAGGATTAACAGCTCCACTTCAGTGACTACCCTAAAATAGCTTTTATCCCTCCTGCCTAAGAGCTACTTGGGGATCTGAAGAACTCAATTCAACACCTGCCGAGGAGGAAACACACCCTGGAACCCATTCCTTGGGGTGGATAGAATCTTCCCTTAAGCAGAACCCAAAATAGCAACTGGGAAATTATAAATAGACTTAAAGAGAGAGGAAAAACCACACAACACAGATCCTGACCTGGGCACCAGAAATGAATCCAAAAGACACACTGACTGGCTGGAAAACAGTGGGAAGCAGAGAATGAGAATAGCTGCCCCCTCGCTCCCGCGCTCTCGCACGCTGGGGAGTGGTGGGAGAATTAAATTACAGAGGCCGGAGTCTCCGTGCCTTGCATCATCCATTCCAGGAGACATCCGACTGGATTAACAGGGGCTGGATCTACTCTGGGGCTGCTAGTTCTGTCAGTTCTCTCTCGAGTCCCCCTGGCTGGCTATTTCCTTCACTCCCACTGCCTCCCACTCCTGAGGAAGCCTGGAGCAGTGGTTCTCAACCTTCCTCATGCCGCGACCCTTTAATACAGCTCCTCCTGTTGTGGTGACCCTCAACCATAAAATCATTTTCGTTGCTACTTCATAGCTGTAATTTTGCTACTGTTATGACCGTAATGTACATATCTGATATGCAGCATGTATTTAGGCGACCCCTGTGAAAGGGTCGTTCGACCCCCCCCCCCCCGGGGGTCACAACCCACAGGTTGAGAACCGCTGGCCTGGAGAAAGGGGCTGTAACTCACTACAGCCCCAACTCACGAAGAGGAAAGCTGATTAGACACCCACCCCCACCCCTGTCCCAATCTGGTGACCTTACCTGGGGGTGGGAGTGGGGGTGGGGGGGTTAGAAACCCAAGGCCAGCCTCTATCACGGTCCTAAACTGACAGATGGAAAAACACACAAGCCAGAAGACAAGCTGCACGGGCAGGTGAAAGCGCCCACAACGCCCCCACGCCAGTTGTCCCCACGTCGTCCACCTCACGGGTCCCTTTCCCCAGGGGGCTGGGGCCACAGTGGGGGGCTGGCATTGCAGGGAAGCCCTTGGCTCCCCCGGCAGCTTCTGGGGTCTAGAAGGTTTCATTCCCCTGGGGCTGGGAGAGGTGGTGGGGGGCGGGGGGCCGGCTGCCGGGGAAGGGACACATTCAGGGATGGAAAGGAAGGGCAAGTGCGGCCAGGAATCATGAGCAAGCCAACTGGATCTCTAAGGGACCCCCCCTAAAAAGAGACATCGGGGAATTGTGAGGACTGGAAGGTTCCAGATAGTCACAAGTGATTTCCCCGAATTTCAGGGTCTGGAAACGGGTGTTCGGGCAGCAGAGACCTAAGGTTAGGGAGCAGAGTCACCGCGGAGGGCGCTGGGGGCAGGTCCTATCTGGGGTGCTAACCCCCAGCATTAGAGGGAAGCCTCGAAAAGGGCGGCGAGGTTCTGGGAAGCGAAGCGGGGTAAAGAGCGGGCTCTCCGGGGCGGGAGGGGGTCTGTAGGTCTGGGTAGGCGTGTCCGCGGGGAGGGAGCAGGTGCAGCTTCTCTGGGTCTCCAGGGAGCCTGGGGTCGGGGCTAGCGGACCCTTCGGGCTGCGTCTCCAAGTCTCGGAAGGGAGGGGGGGCAGCGGAGTTTCTTCGCGTCCTCCAGACCCAGGCAGCGGGTCCGGGGAGAGTTCTCGCCACCACGGGGCCTATGTGGGCCCCGGCTGACGCAGAGGGGGCCCCGGTCGGGGGTGTGGACGACCGCGCTGAGGGGCCCAAGAAGAGGGGCGCCGCCGCTCCGGGTGCCGGGCGCGCGGGCGCAACGAGACGGCCTCCCGCCCCGCTCCCCGCCGTCCCCCGGGGCCCTCGCCGGCACTCACCGCGCTCGGGGCCCCGCACTGCGGGCCGGGCCGCGCTCGGGCTCCGCCAGGCCCGCTCAGGCCCCGGTAGTGGCGGCGGTCGGGCCATTGTACGGTGCATTGTGGGAGCCGCGCGAGCGGGCGCTCGGGCAGTGGAGGGGGCGGTGCCGCGGGCTCTCTATGGTCCCGCCCGCCCGCCTGCTAGAGCGGCCCGGGCGGTGCGCGGGCGGCGCGCGGGGACTGCCGGGAGCGGGGCGGACGCTCGCGCCCCGCCTTCGCTCTCCGCCTCCGCGCCTCGCGCGCTGGGGCTCGGGCGCCGACCTGGGCGCGTCCGCAATGGCGTGGCGGCCCTTGCCGCTGCGCGTGCCTCTCCTGCTGCTGCTTCTGCCGCTCCCGGGGCTTCGCGCGGGCTCCTGGGACCCGGCCGGCTACCTGCTCTACTGCCCATGCATGGGTAAGGCCTCCCGAGCCCTCGGCTCACACGAGGAAACTGAGGCCCCGGAGGCGCAGCCACTCCTCTGAGCCTCCCTCGGCAGCGCCCAGCGCCTCCTTGGCAGGGCCAGGCGAGCGCCCAGCCGTGGGCACCGAGGGGCCTCTGTGTCCAGCTTTCTTGTTTGGCCGCAGATGAGAAAACTGGGGCCAGGAGAGGCTCCATGTCTTGCGCAAGGTCTGAGCTCGCCTGGAGTCCAGGAAACGCAGTTAGTGGGCCAGGACTCGATGCCACAGGCTCCACAAGGACTCTGGGGCGATTCTTTCATTCATTCGACAAATATTTACCGGGCGCTTTCTCTGTGCCCAGCTCTCTGCTCTGCTCTAGGGATATGGCAATGATACGACAGAAAACCCCATGGCCTGGTAGAGCTTCCATTTTAGTTGGGAAAGACAGTCAAATAAAAGATAAACATTTTTTTAAATAGGAAGTAATTACATATTTCTTAGGGAAAATAATGTAGAGCAAGGTAAGGGAGAATGGAATGGCCAGCTGAGGGATGCAATTTAAACGGGGTGGCGGACCATCACTGTGGAAGTCATGCCTTGCTAATCCTCCAGACCCCTGACCATGATCATGTGGACCTCTGCCCATCCTCATCGCACCCTTCTCCTTTCCTAGACCCTCCAGCTGCACACTCACCGCTTTCTGTTCCTCACCCATGCTCAGGTCTTGCAGCCTGTGCTGTTCCTTACACCTGGAACACCCCCCTCTTCACTTCCGCCAGACCAACCCCGTCCCATCCTCAGATCACAGTTCAAATGTCCCCAGAAAGGACTTCACTGACCTCAGCCAAAATAATCTACTCCTCACTGTTCGTCACCAAATTTTTTCCCATTCCTTCTTGAAATTATGAAAGTTTATCGCTGTATTTATTTACACGTCTAATGTCTCCCTACCTGGACTGTGAGTACCTTAAGGGCAGAGACCTTGCTTTTCTGGCTCACTCCTGCATTCGAGCACCTAGCAGAGAGCCTGGCACATTGTAGCTTCTCAATATTTTTGTGGGACGCATGAATGGATGCCATGCTAGGGGCAACAGGAAAAAAATCAGCGTCCTTGCCCTGAGACATTCACAGGCTGAGGAAACAGCCATGACAAAGGTCAGAAAGTGGGAAAGGACCTTCTGGGATAAGTGAAGAATTGGTAACTCACATCCAAGGTGGGAAGCAGAGGAGGGGGCCGAGCAATGGCAGCGGGTAGGTGGAAGGATCCCAGTGAGTGAAGCATTGGCGTTGCCCCTTCTTTCGTAGGTGAGAAGAGGTAGAGGTGGAAAGGCACTCTTGGAGGGCACAGCAAAAAACAGAGGCTTGGGTTGAGGATGTGTAGAGTAGACGTGTAAGATGTTTGGGAAACAGAAGGGAACTGGGAGGGGCTGAGGCAGAAGGGACAGGGCCTTGACAGGCATCTAGACGTGATCCCATACTCCCAGCTCCCCTGGCCTTCCCCAGCCCTGGCTCTGCATCCTTTATGAGCCCCGCATTCCCCAGGCCTCACCTCTCATCATATCCCACCAGGGCGCTTCGGGAACCAGGCTGATCACTTCTTGGGCTCCCTGGCATTTGCAAAGCTGTTGAACCGCACCCTGGCTGTACCCCCTTGGATCGAGTACCAACATCACAAGCCTCCATTTACCAATGTGAGTACCTCCCGCTGACCTTGGCCCTTGTCCACCCTTTCCCAGTCCCGTTCATCTCTGCTGTGTCCCCAAGTCCTCTGGGCTTTACCTCCCACCCCTCTGTGCTTGCCCTACCGCCACCCAGAACTGTCTCCCCTGGAGTAAAATAGCTAATACGTCCCCTGCACCTGCTGTCTGCCAGGTACTGTTCTGAGCACTGCGTGAAGATTAGCTCTTTTCTCCTCCATCACGTCCCTTTGAGGAAACTGACTTAGATGAGGTGACTTGCCCGAGGTGACACAAGTGGTAGCAGAGCTGGAATTCTCGGGTGTTTGATTCCAGAGCCTGTGACCTGAACCTGAAGCCCCATTCATTTCCAGACCTTGTTGATCCCACCCTTTGTGCACCCCATTAGGCAAAGATGATGGATGCTATTGTCAGTTTTGAAAGATAAACCGACGCACAGGTTAGTTAAATAACGTGTCCAAGGCCACAAACGCAGACTCCCAACACCACCTTTCATCCCATCAGGGGATCCCTGAGCTTACGAGCCTCCTCTCATTCCTTGCTTATTCTTTGTGTCTTCCACTTGTCCTGTGTCTGTCTTTGTTCACACTGTATCCCCAAGGGTCTGGCAGTAGTAACTGAATTAATATTTAATGAATTGGCTTCACAAGTTTTCAATAAACTTCAAAAATTATATGTAGTATGTGAAAAACATTGTGTTTCATTTTTGTAGTCTTTTCTTTGCATAGGATTTATTTTTTCCTTTGCATGCCTGTAGTTAGAAAGGTTTTTTTTTAAACAAAGCTTAAAAGCCAGAGTACCTGAGATCATAACCTGGCGTGGCCACTTACTGGCTGTGTAGACTGGGCAGGGTACTTGATCTCTTTGTGTCTTGGCTTCCTCATCTTTAAAATAGGCTGGTAATGATGGTCGCTGCCTCCTATTAGAGTTAGTGATTGTGGCATGCCTTGAATGTTGTATGTCTTTCTCTTAGAATCAACCGAACTCAACAATATAAAGTGCTTAGAGCACAAGAAGTCCTCCGTAACCAGGAGTCACTGATGTTCTGATTTTTTTATTTTTATTTTTTGCACCCACTGGTATAATTTAGTCATTGCCCATTCATCCCCCTCTTTTTTTCACCTTGCCTTCTCAGCCAAGTTTTTTGGAGTCTTCACTTCTTGCTTTCTTCAGATTACTTACCCTGCCCCAGTTTGGCTCCCCTTACCTCCTGGGACCGTTCTCACAGAGGTCCCAGGACCCCAGAATTGCCAAATCCAGTCTTTATCTCAACTGACCCCCTGGTGGCACCTGGCCTTGTGAGCCCCTCTCCTTCCTGGACTTCCTTACTCCTCGGGCTTTCAAGACACAGCCTGAACCTGCTTCAGTCCTGACCTCTCAGCATTTTTCTCTTTGCGGAATATCGGGGGTTGCTCTGTCTCTGCCCACTGTTTAAATGTTGGTGAGTCTTCTCTTTCTGTTTTCATATTAACTATGTGAGCTCAGATGAGTTCACCTGGGTTTCTTCATAAGTGAACTGGAGATGGTTGTATTCCTCCTCTTAGAATTAGGTTGGCAAATCCATATCAGCACTCAATAAATATCAGTCGCTCTTATTACTGTTTTTGCTTTGCTATAAATTTCTGTTGACTTTGGTGGGTTTCACAGTTCTCCACATACCTCCCAAGTTTATCTGTGGCCCAGACTCTCCTCTGACCATCGGCCTCTGTTTCTAACTCTGAGGCTTTGAGTCTACTTGAATGTTCCCCTGATATCTCAGATTCAAAGCCAGCATAGCCATCTTTCCCCTTAAACTTGTGTTACCTCCTATATTCCAAGCCTTAATGTATGTCACCTTCATTCATCTGGACACCAAGCCAGGAATCTACAAGTTATCCTAAATGCCTCCCGTTGCTCTCTACTTCACTTTCTTTTACAACTTCTAGAATTTCCACGCCTCCTCATCTTCACTTGGACTTAGATGTGATGCTCAGAAATGTATGTTGAGTGAATACTTGAACAAACAAAAGGACCATTGTAGTAGCCTCTTAACCGCCGCCCCCTAATCTTACTATAGATATGTTCTCTCCCCCACCACCAGAGTGATCTTTCAAAAAGGCAAATCTCATATTATTTCTGCTTAAAATCCCCCAGCAAGACCTTGTTGCTAATAGTTAGGGGTTCCCAAAATCTGTTCTTTGGAATGCCAATGACTCATACAAGAAGTGTGCAGTGGTTAAATCACTTTGGGAAATTTTATTATCAACTTCCCATCTCCCCAAAATTGGGGATTCAGAATGTACACTAGCATATTAAAGGCCCTGAAAAGTCCTGTAGTTAGGAAACCTGCTTAACACAGTATTTCCCAAGCATTTTTATCTCTGGTGTCTTTCTATTGAAGAACCTTTTATCCACTTAAACTAGTGGAACATGCTTGGGAACCCTAACCTATAGGATAAAGTCTAAATTTTATTCCCTGGTGTTTTAAGAAATTCTTATTAATCTAGAAAAAAAAAAACAGATTAATATCACCATCTATGTATCCACCTCTAGAAGTGATAATCTTTAACAGTTTCTCATCTTTGCTACAGATACAGTTGTTAAAAGATAAAATCTCTCTTGGCTTCTGATGCTAATTCCAATCCCTCCCTCCACCCCTAAGGCAACCACTATCTTGGATTTATGTCTTTGGTGTGACTCTTCCAGGTTCTTTCCTATATTTGAGAGTCCTTGTAACCATCTCCTGGTGCAGAGTGCAAGAATTTCTTTAGGGCAAATACCTCGAGGTGGTGGAAGGAGCAATTTAAACTCTATTAGATGCTTCAAGATTACATTCCGAAGTGGTTGTTCCAGAATGTACACCTCTAGTCCAGCCAAGTGCGAAAATTCCCCTTTCCTCACATCTCTTCCAATAGTTAGAGTTAAGCTTTTGAATTTTTCCTAATCTCATGGGTAGGAAGTAATGCCTTATAATGGTAATTTGCTTTTTCCTAATCACTAGCGAAGTTGCGCATCTTTTGAGTGTATTAGCTTTTTGGGTTTTCTTTGCTGTGAGTTGTTCACTCCTATCCTCTGCCCATGTTTTCTCTTGCATCATTTCTCTTTTTTCTTAGAGATCAGTAGGCATTTTCAAACCCAAGGGAAATCACTCGTTGTTCTTTACAGATACCTTGTCCCTGCCCTTGTTTCCCCCTTTTTCTATAGGTCCATGTGTCCTTCCAGAAGTACTTCAAGCTGGCACCCCTCAAGGCCTACCATCGGGTCATCAGCCTGGAGGAGTTCATGGAGAAGCTGGCCCCCACCCATTGGCCCCCTGAGAAGCGGGTAGCGTACTGCTTTGAAGTGGCGGCCCAGAGAAGCCCTGATAAGAAGACATGCCCGATGAAGGTGAGTCCTGGGGACCTGGGGGCCCTTTCTGCCTGATCGGTGTTCTCTAGGCCCATGCGACACAGTGTGATGGCTCTATGTTGGGGAAGGCACCAGAAATTTAAGTCTCTTTTCTGGCGTATGTCATGGTTCACTTTGGGCAGCGGACTTTGCTTCCTCTGAGCCTTTATTTCTACCAGTAAAAGAGAGATGACAGTCCTTTCTCTGTCTCACTCATACAGTATCAGGAGAGCCAGGGTGTAAGAGTGCTTATAAACTGTAAAGTGCCACATCAGTAATAACAACTAATGCTCACATAGCACTTACTATATGCTGTGCCACGCTAAGAGCTTTACACATGTTAACCCACTTAATCTTCAAACTGCTCCACAAGGAAAGTACTATTAACACTCGGACACCGCGTGCTACGGAGGGATTCAGTATTTTGACCAAAGATCACATAGAAAACAAGTGGTAGAGCCACGATTCAGCCCTAGGTAATTTGACCCATTGCCCACTCCTACATTGTATACTTTCCTGTCTCCAGCAGGTTAATGAGACGCTGTTATATGTTATCGGTACAAATTGTAAACTTCTGGTACTTTGGGAATAAAACAGCCCTTAATATGTCTTTCCGTGCTTAACCTAAAGTCTGGGGAGGGTAGTTAGCGGAGCCTTGAAATGTGAGAAAGGAGATGGGTTATAGCCCTAACACTGCCCTCACTCGCTGTATGGGTTTGGGCAAGTGTCTTATCCTGTCTGGGCCAGAGCTTCCATATTGAAAGAAGCAGCATCGGATTAGCTGATCTTAAAAGTCTCTTGAAGCTCTACCTCATGGTCCCATATCCACGGACCACTTCCTCCCCAGATCCACATCAGTGCTGCAGGGTCAACAGATGTGGCCTGTGAGTGAGCAAGACTCCTTCAGACACTGGTGAACGTCTCCTGCTGGAAACCAGACTGAAGGGGGAACTGCCCTCCTCGGGTCGCAGGCCAGGAATTGCACACTGACGTTCCTGTGGGCCATCCTGTGAGGGTGTTGCAGCTTGAGTAAAATCGCCCAGAGTTCCCCAGCCACAGTTCCTTGGCCCCATCCCCAGTTGGCTTTCCTTCCCCCTCAGTAAGCCTTTGACCACTCTCTTTCTGCAGGAAGGAAACCCCTTTGGCCCATTTTGGGATCAGTTTCATGTGAGTTTCAACAGGTCGGAGCTTTTTTCCGGCATTTCCTACAGCGCCTCCTACAAAGACCAGTGGATCCAGAGGTACTTGGAGGGGGGCAGCATTGCTGGGTTTGGGGAGAGGTATGGAGCCCCTGGGCATTCAGCACCTTCCTGGCCCTCTCCCCCTCTACCACACCCCGATATATGAGACCAAAGGTGCAATGTTCTGTCTGCTGAACTTGGGATCCTGTGTGATCTGTTCCCATCTCAATGCCTGACACAGTGGAACGTTGACCTGCCATGAGGTTGAGCAAGAGTTTATCAGCCGATAAAGAATGTCATAAAAAGAATATTGTGCAGTCACTCAAGTCTTGATTTCCTCCTCTAGGCATGAGAATCACTCCCCTGTTACCTTCTTCTTAACAAGGTGAAAATTGGAAGCAGCTTCTAGAGAAGAACAACTTTAGGTGCAGACTGAGGATTGATGTCATCCTGATAATAATTGGATGTGCTTTATTAGTTGCCCTCCAGTAGATCCTATTTTTAAAAAATAGGTTAGCAGGGCATAGGCACAGGCCGTGAGGTATTTATAGAGCGTCTGTCATGTATGAGACATAGTACTCAAGGGCCAGAGGTGTCATATAAAAACGAGGAAGACCCAGCCTCAGCCTTCAGCTAGCTACTGTCTAGTTATAATGATAACGTAACATAGTGTACTTGCCCTTGATGCTATGGTGTGGCAAGAAAGCGTCAGACTTGGGTTAGGAGCTATAAGAAGCTTATGAATTCATGCATGGTCACAGCACTCGGCATTTAGTGGGCTAAGGGTAGACTGACATGGAGAAACAAGCATAGGCTCAGGATAAGACAGGCCTGAGCTCTGACCCAGCCCTGCCTCTTTGTCAAGTGATTGAGCAAATCACTCTAGCTGTCTCGCCTGCGTTTCCTCCTTGGTTTAATGGAAGGAGCACGATGGTATTTGCCTTCTAGTGTATAGAGTGTATGGCACATTGTAGAGGGCCAACCATTGTTAGCTATCACTGTTATTACTCACAAGTTTTATTTTAAGCCTTTGAGAAATTCCATGAAGTGGCATTATGGTCAATTTTCATTTGACAGGTGAGAAAACTGAGCCCAGGGAAGTTAAGTAACTTGCCCAAGATAATGCAGCTGTGGAGTGGACATGCAGTCTGTATGTAAGCCTTTAATAGGTAATAAGAACTAATATTTATTTAGTGCCCACTACATGTCAGATACTGTTCTAAGTCTTCTAAGGTAATAATTCACTTAATCCTTCCACAAGCCTCTTGGGACAGGTGTCATTGTCATGTGTGCTTTGCAGGTAAGGAAACTGAAGAAGAGAGGAGTCAAATCACTTGCCCACTGTCACACAGCCTGAAGGGGCCGTCTGGGATTTGAATGCGGCAGCCTGACTCCAGAGCACCCCCATGCTTAATCACTATGGGGAAAACAGCTACGCCTTTAACAGCTGCCAATTCCTGCTGGAACTTACCTTCAGAGCTAGTTCCTGAGCTGCTCAGCTATGGCAAATTCTAATCCCCTCATTATTAATCCCAGGTAGTGCAGTCCCATCTAATCACCTACTTGGTTCTCCCCATTCAGCTCTGAAGAACTTGGAGCTATTACCAGAAGGCAGACCTGCCCTGAATGGATAGAGATTTGCCCCTTATCACAAAATGCCAGGAAACAAGAAAATATGACACCAGCTCTAAAAGCAGCTCCAGCAACCAATTCCAGGAAGCCAGGAAAAGCGCACAGTCCTGGTTGGAAAAGGAAGGACAGTGCTGCATGGATGCATCAGTCGAGGGATGTTGCTGAAACACCTTTTTATTGCCCCACAGTCTTGTTGTAGTTCACTGAGTTGTAGGAATTGTGTGAGGGCTTGAGGAAGCCAAATTTTTAGGAAAAGTAGTCTAATAGAGAAGATGAGGTCCCTGGGGACAATTTGAGAGAGTTAGGGCCCCGGGCAGCTGCCTCTCTTTATGCCTTCCTCCCACACACTTACGAAGCACTTCCCAAGTGTCACGCACTGGTATGGATGCTGGGCATTTGGGCAAGAATAAGGCAGTTAAGGCCCTTGCCCTGATGGAGGTGAGTCTAATGGGGAAGTCAGTGAATAGTTTTATATAAGATTGTTCCAGAAGATGTGGTGCTACAAAGGACATAAATGGGATGTGTAATTGGCAGGGCTGAGACCTTATCTTCGTCAGGTCAGGTGCTCTAACAAAATACCACAAACTGGGGGGCTTAACCAGAAGATGTTTATTTCTCATAGTTCTGAGATCAGGGGGCCAATATGGTTGAGTTCTGGTGAGGACTTCGTGGCTTGCAGGCACTGCCTTCTTGCTGTCTCCAAATACATTGAGAGAGAGCAAGCTCTCTGTCCCTTATGAGAGCACAAATTCCATCATGAGGACTCCACCCGCATGAGCTCAACTAAACCTAACCACCTCCCAAAGGCTGGGGCAGTCAGCTGGCGTTGCTACTCTTGACCTCTCCATGTGGCTTGGACTCTGAGAGCATGGCATGGTAGCCGAGTTCTGAGGGGGTGCAACCCAGGAGTGAGTGTTCCAAGGGACAAAAGGTGGAAGTTGCCTGGCCAGAATGGCTGTTAGTTAAGTGTCATCCCAAGCACCAAAAAGTTGCCAGTTCGATTCCCGATCAAGGGCATATACCTGAATTGCAGGTTTGATTCCCCAGTCAGAGAGTCTACAGAAGGCAGCCAAATGATGTTTCTCACATGGATGTCACCCCCGCCTCCCCGCCATCCTTCCTTTCCTCCCTCCCTGTCTCTAAATAAATATCAATTAAAAATTTTTAAATAAAATAAAATAGTGGACACTTGCTCGCTGTAGAAAATGGTCCTTTGGGGGTAAGGATATGGGCTCCCTGGCTCACTGTGTGACTCAGATTGATTCCCTTCTCTGGCCGCAGTCCTCCATCTGTAAAATGGAGGGGTGAGCAAGGTCAGTGGTTTTTCAGACTATTCCTTGGCGTTCCTGAGAAGTGCCCTAGTGCCATGGGGGCCTAGTTGGAGGGGTTCAGTTCTTCCCCTGACCTCCTTCAACCAGTAACTCTCTTGTATATCACCCAAAAGTTTGGATGGCCACAGGTCTAGGTCTTTCAGGCTACATGTAACAAAATCCAAAATAACAGCAAGTTTAGAAGATAGTTCACATCAGTTTGTTGTTCCACTCATTTATGCATTCATTGGTTGACCCTTTTATGTGCCCTGACCCAGGATTGAACCCACAACCTTTGCATATCAGGACGATGCTCTAACCAACTGAGCTTTCCAGTCAGGGCAAAGTTGATTATTTTCTTTGGTAAAAAAGTACTGGGATAGTCTTGGCAAGTGTGGCTCGGTTGGGTGTCATCCCATGGCATCAGGAGGTTGCCAGTTCGATTCCTGGCCAGGACCCGTGCCAGGGTTGTAGGCTCAATCCCCCAGTGGGGAGCATGTGGGAGGCAGCTGATCACTGTTTCTCTTTCATCAGTGTTTCTCTCCCTCTTTCTCTAAAATCAACAAAAACTTTTTTTTTTACGTGCTGGGGTATGCAACCCTAGCTGGGTGGCATCTCCATTGTGTCATCAGGAATTAGGCTTCATTTCTCTACTCAGCCATCGCCAGCACTAGCTTTTATCCTTAGTGTCACCTCTTGGGCTAAGACGACTAACAAAGCTTCAAGCATCACATCCTTGCCCTAGTTAGCTGGAAGGACAAAAGGAGCAGAAGAAGGCTCCATCTTCACCTCGACTACAACTTGCTTACAACTCATTGGCCTGTAGTTAGGCACATGGCCATACCTAGCTACAGAAGTACTGTGAAGTGTCTTTGTTTTGGGCTGCCATGAGTCCAGGCACAGCTGGGTCCAAACTTTTGGGTAATATACAAGAGGGTTACTGGTTGAAGCTGGGTTCTGGAAGAAGAGGGTAAGAGGTATTTCTTCTGCACTACATGGTTTCTGAGCTCTGCTGGTTCTGAATCTGAATACCTTGGTGTAGATTTAATTCCACAGACGTTTTGCGCGTTTGCTGTTTGTTGGTGGAAGGCTATGTCCCATCATGCTGGACCATTCTTGTGGCATGAAGACAACAGGTATTTGAGCATCTAGCTTATCATTCTCTCCAGCCATAGCCTCCCTGAGAAGATCAACAGGTGATGTTTAATTGTCAGGGCTGAGACCTGAAAAATGGGAAGGAGCCAGCCATGCTAATAGCTGGAAGAAAAGGGCATTCTTCGTAGCAGGGACATTGAGAGCAAGGCTCTGCATCCTCTGCACTCAGCATGGTGAACATCCACTGCTGTGCACACACAGATGTACACTGGGCACATGAGTGGATGCTGTGCATAGGGAAACCCCAGCTTTTTGGGGCTCTCGGTAGAGTAGGCGTGATAGTGAAGAACCCCAGGGGCTCACTGCACCCAGCCAGCAGGAAAGCAAACCTGTAGCCCGACAGTGGCCAGGCTAAGGGCCTGACTTGGGTGAACAGCCAGGAGGCAGATGGAGCTGGTGAAGCTCTTTCCAAGCAACACTCCCCTCCCTCACTAGGAGTCTTGGTCTCTTGCTGCTTGTCAGGTCAGAGGTGACATCCCACTGGGACAGCTGGGAGCTGTTGAGGGGATGGAATTCACCAAGGGTCAGCAGCAGGGTCTTTCCAGGAGGGCAGGGAGGGTGCAGATCCTGATTTTATCCTCGTGTTTCAGTTCTCTGGGAGATCACAAACGTTTGCTTTCCTTTTGAAATCCTTTGAGGTGGCATCTGAAAGGAGATTAGCTGAGAGCTTGGCTCAGAGTAGGTGCTCAGCTCTTATTCACTTCTAACAACGTGATCTGGTCTTTCTGATGAGATCCCTGAATCCTTCTCATTCATTCATTCATTCATTCATTCATTCATTTATTCTGAAAATATTTGTTGTACCTACTGTGTGTTGAGGCCTGTACTAGGGGCTGGGGATCAAAAGAATATGCCATCGCCTTAGCCAGTTTTCTCAATGATTAGAACATTGGGCCTTGGACTGAAGGGTCTCGGATTTGACCCTGGGTCTCGGATTTGGGGCATGTGTGGGAGGCAGCCAATCAATGTGTTTCTCTCGCATCGATGTTTCTCTGTCTTTCCCTCTCCCTTCCACTCTCTCTAAAAGTCAATGGAAAAAATATCCTCAGGTTAGGATTAACAACAACAACAAAAGAATATGCCACAAACTCAGCTTTTATTTTTTAATATTTTTTTAATGATTTTTAGAGAGAGAGGAAGGAAAAGGAAGAAG
This sequence comes from Murina feae, assembly GCA_004026665.1. NCBI lineage: Eukaryota > Metazoa > Chordata > Mammalia > Chiroptera > Vespertilionidae > Murina > Murina feae. Next base: position 21,965 of record PVJC01001939.1, on the reverse strand, counting down.
GGAGAGAGATAGAAACATTGCTGAGAGAGAGACATCGATCGACTGCCTCCTGTATGTTCCCTACTGAGGATTGAGCCCACAATCCAGGCATATGCCCTGATTAGGAATGGAACCAGCGACCTCTTGGATCCAGCTCAACCACTGAGCCATGCTGCCTGGGCCAGCCTCAGTTTTTTTCTTTTCTTTTTTAAATATATTTTATTGGTTTTTTGCAGAGAGGAAGGGAGAGAGATAGAGAGTCAGAAACATCGATGAGAGGGAAACATTGACCAGCTGCCTCCTACACACCTCCCACCAGGGATGTGGCCGCAACCAAGGTACATGCCCTTGACCGGAATCAAACCTGGAACCCTTCAGTCCACAAGCCGATGCTCTATCCATTGAGCAAAACCGGTCAGGGCCAGACTCAGTTTTTGAGGTGCTTGTTGACCAGGGTGGGAGTGAGTTGTAGTAGTTAAGAGTATAGTTTCTGGAGTAGACTGCCTGAATTTAAATTCCAGCTGTGTGACCATGGGCAAGCTATTTAACCTTTCTGTGCCTCAATTTTCTCATCTGTAAAATAAGAACAATACTACTTACCTCACAGGGCTCATATGAGAATCAAATGAGCTAACATACACAAAGCAGTTGGAATAGTGTCAGATAATAGGGCTTAATAAAGGATTCACATGTATGTATGGTCTCCCATTACAATGGTTTGACTTAGGATTTTTTTACTTTATAATGGTGTGAAAGTGATATGCATAATAAATTACATGAGACGTTCAATACTTATTTGACACGAGGAGAGTTACATAGCAGCCAGGCTGTCGATGAACACTTGTTGTTACTTCCTCAGCACTGCCCTGGATGAGAGTGTGTGGGAATCATGGTGAACAAGACTGCGTGTGCCCCTGCCCTCATGGGCTGATGGTAGAGCAGGTAACATGGTGGCTGAGCACATCAGTGTGCAGAAGGCATCAGTGGAGAGGAGGGAACAGGGAGCCCTCCTGAGGAGCTGAAGCTTGGGAGGGGCAACAAGTCTTGGGAGTTTGGTATTTGAGGTGTTTGGGTTGGGCATGAGGAAAGTAGCATGTTCGTTGCAGCGCTGTTGTATGAGTGAAAGATGGGAGCAACCTCCCTGTCCAGCAGGAGGGGACTAGATGGGAACCTCACAGTTTATTTGGGCAAAATAGAAAACTTCAAGAGAAGCTAACAGGATCACATGGTCTACATGATCAACATGGCCAAATGTCTGAAACATAATGTTGAAGTTTGAGAAAGTGGAAATCGGTTGCCTGCAATGTGGTGATATGATGATGACGATAGAATTTTCTTGCAACTTTCTATGTGCCAAGCACTGTTCTAAATGCTTGTTTTAATCCATTTAATCTTCTGAACAGCCCTATGAGGTAGCGCTATTATCAGCTCTATTATCAGCCCTAACTTGGTTAAATCACCTGCTCAAGTTAACAAGTGACATAGTCAGCATTCTAGAACAAGGCCGTCATGCTCAACAGTGCGTGCTTTTACCATTCCCTTCATAAAAAGCACACAATACAATACCTTTTTGTATCAGTAGTAAAAGTGTAATCATACATAAAACCACATTATCTTCTGGGAAGAATAAAAAGGGAAAGAGATGCTAAAATAGAGCTTTAATTTAGATATATGTATATTTTTAATCTGAAGCAAAGTATTAATATCTGCTAATTTGGGTTCTAGGAATATGGATTATTTTCTGTATTTTCCTATATTGTTTGAAATATTTTGTGATTTTTAAGTGAAATTTTTATTGAGGTAATTGTAGATTCATATGTAGTTATAAGAAATAATATAGAGGGATCCCATGTACCCTTTGTCCAGTTTCCTCTAATGGTAACTTTTGGCAGAACTATATTTAGTACAGTATTATAACCAGGATGTTGATATTGAAACAATCCACCCATCTTACTCAGATTTCTCATTTTGTACTCACTTTGTGTGTGTGTGTGTGTGTGTGTGTTTAGTTCTATTCAATTTTATCATGCAGGTAGGCTCATGTATCCACCACCATAATCAAGCTATCAAACAGTTCTACAGAAGATCATTGTGTGGCCAGTTTACAACAATACCTCCCTACCTCCCTAAATATTCGTAAACATGTGCACACACACCCTAGCCCCCAGCAGCCACTAATCTAATCTTTATTTCTGTTCTCTTCCCTATTTTGTCATTTTAAAAATGTTATATAAATGGAATCATACAGTATGTAATCTTTGGGGGTTGGCTTTTTTCACTCATCATAATGTGCTTGAGATCCATCCAAGTTGCCTGAAACAATAGTTTGTTCCTTTTTATCGCTATAGTGTTCTTGGTTGGATGCACCATAGTGTGTTTAAGCATTCACTTACTGAACGACCTCTGAGTTTCCAGTTTTTGGCTTTTATGAATAAAGCTGCTCTGAACATTCATCTGCTGGTTCCTATGTGACATAGGTTTTAATTTCTGGGTTGTATGGTAGTTGCATGTCTAATTTTATAAGAAACTGCCGGACCATTTTCCAGAGTGCTGGGCCTGTGCCATAATTTTAAGAACAGGATTTTGGCTAGTGAAGGAAGACACGGCAAGTAGAGGGAAGAAGTCTGCAGAGATCTGGCATTTGAAAGTTTATGGGACCGCAGAGTGTTCATGTTGGTGGGGTAGGTCTGGGCTTAGCTAAGAGGGGAACACAGGTTTGCTCCTCATCCATTTAGTCAGCAAATCTTAGAGCTCTCATGTGTTCCAGACACTGCTCTGAGCACATGGAGGCATTACCTTCTGAAGCGTGAGTCCAGCAGAAAAGACAGGTTGGAGTAATTACAAGGTGTATTGTGTACAGGGGGGAGAAGAGCCTTTGAGGGAGGTCTGATGATGGGCATCTGTAGAACTCTGGTGCTTCCCTTGAGGGCAAGGACCATGCCTGTCTTGTTCTCCCCTGGGCTCCAGCACATAGTAGGCAATCAGTAAATATGTGTGAAGTGTTGAGTGAATGAGCTTATTCAGGGTACACATTCCCTGTGAGTGTGGCCTGTGCATTGCCCTCTGGAAGCAGCTGCACATCCCAATCCCGCCATGTGGGTAAAAGGGCAAGGCTCTGTCCAGACACCACACCCTGGAGTGAATTACCACACCACAGATTGGAAGCCAGCATGATATACAAAAGATTGGAATGCTCTACTGGAAATTTTTAATTGTTAAACAAGCAAAGAAGGTTGTAAATTCCAGGCGGCGGGACAGGATTGCATTTTGTGCCTCCTGCCGCCACTGCCGCGCCACAGTTTCTTATCAGCTCGTTGGGGTTTCACAACCTCTCATGCTTCTTGCATGTTAAAGGGGCCTCTGAACAGAGTCTCTAGGACATGGTGCAACACCATCCTTTTTCCCGTGGGGGTGATAGCCAGGCTCTGCATTCTGTCTGACTTCCCCTCATTGTGTCTTGGGCCTTAGATTTTCTCCAAAGGAACATCCAGTGCTGGCGCTGCCAGGGGCTCCAGCCCAGTTCCCCGTCCGGGAAGAGCATAGGCTACTGCAGAAGTACATGGTGTGGTCAAACGAGATCGTGAAGAAAGGAGAGGCCCTGATCCACACCCACCTCATCCGGCCCTATGTCGCTATTCACCTGCGCATTGGCTCTGACTGGGTAACTTTCTCCTTCCTCTCCTGGATGTGTTGGCCATGTCCCTGAGCAGGGCCCATGCATTGGGGATTGAACACTGAACCCACTGCACCAAGTCCCAGCCAAGACCATAGAGTCCCCACATGAGAGTTCCCACTGTATCTCATGGTTCTGCCATAGTCACGTGAAATATGTGGCTCCAAAGAGCTTGCTTGACACCTCTTGTTCTAAGTTGCCATTTTTATCCTGGTTTTGCAGATGGATAGACCGAAGTATCAAGCTGGACTCTGGGTCAGGCAGCAAGCCAGAGAGTACAGACTCATGCTCCGGTAGTCCTCTGTCCCAGTGTTCAGTCAATAGTCTACTTGTTAAAAACAAGTTCTGGAGATTGGGTGGGGCTCCCAAGAAATGAAGATGTCATCCCCTGAATTTAGAAGCTGCTTAAATGTGCAGAAGCCGCATCAGAGTATCCTCTGTGTGAAAATAACAGGAGTAATATAGTCTCCTTAGTTTATATAAGCAGAAAAGTACAGGTATACGTGTTAGGAATACTCATTATTGAAGACTTGAAAAATATAGAAATTAGATCAAAATTCATTCAGAGTCAGTTAAGAAGGTAATCACACATGTACCCACTAGACTCCCTTCCTGCCCCTTCCACAAAGAAAAGAAGCCAGACCCAGAATACGTTATGAGTAGTTTCGGCCAGACCTTCAAGAACAGATAGTTCTCATCTGTATTTTCTTAGAACATAAAAAGATAGAAGGTGCTGTTTTTTTTATAAAGCTAGCGTAGCACTAATACCAAACTCAGATAAGGTCAACTCCAAAAAGTATATAGTCCATTCTCACTCATGAGCATAGAAGCACAGATTCTAAGTAAGAGGTCAGCAAGTAAAATTTATCCTAGGAATGCAATTGTGTATTAACTACATTAACACCCAAAGAAGAGAAATCATATAATCATCTCAGCAGAGGCCAAGAAAGCATTTGGGAAAAATCAACACATTTATGATTTAAAAAAACTCTTAACCAAGCAGGAATAGAAGGGACCCACCTTAACTTGATAAAGGCTATCTCTCTGAAACCCACAGCAAACAGTACTTCATGGGAGCTATCAGAACTGTTCCCACTGAAGTCAGAAATCAGATAAGGCTGCCCATTATCACCACCCTAGTTCAGAATTCAACTGGAAGTCCCAGATAATGCAGTAAAACCAGTAAAAAAAAAAAAAAAAAAAAGCCCCACAAAGAAAACCCAACTTTATAAAAAGCCAATATCCCGCTACCCAGAAACAACTGTTACTGTTTGGTGCATTCCCCACTTCCCTCAATGCTTAAAAAAAAAAAAAAAAATAGTTGAGCCTGCGTTTTTCTACTCACCACCTTTGGCTTCTGGGGTTCCAGGCCAGTTGCTATTTCTAACTCTGTCCCCCCGACCCCACTCTGTAGAAGAATGCCTGTGCCATGCTGAAGGATGGGACTGCGGACTCCCACTTCATGGCCTCTCCGCAGTGCGTGGGCTACAGCCGCAACTCAGCGACCCCTCTCACCATGACTATGTGCCTCCCAGACCTGAAGGAAATCAAGCGGGCCGTGGAGCTCTGGGCGTGGGCTCAGAACGCCAGGTCTGTCTACATCGCCATGGATTCCGAGAGTTATGTGCCAGAGATCCAGCAGCTCCTCAAAGGAAAGGTATGCATGGGCCCTGTGGGAGTGCAGCAGGAGGGGAATCGGGGCAAGCACCTGGGTGTTCACACTGCTCCCCCTACATGTTTGTGTCCTGCCACTAGACTTTTGCTTGAACAAAGTGCTGAGTCAGTTCCTACCCTTTTTTCAAACCCCAGCTTATATACCTATACAGATTCTCCAGTTTTCCCTTCACTTTTGCAGGTAATATGTCCTGACTGGGAGTTGTCACAGAACTTTATTGTTTTTGTTGTTTTTAATATATTTTATTGATTTTTTACAGAGAGGAAGAAAGAGGTATAGAGAGTTAGAAACATCGATGAGAGAGAAACATTGATCAGCTGCCTCCTGCACACCCCCCACTGGGTACGTCCCCGCAACCAAGGTACATGCCCTTGACCAGAATTGAACCTGGGACCTTTCAATCCTCAGGCTGATGCTCTATCCACTGAGCCAAACCAGTTAGGGCCGTCACAGAACTTTATTAAATCTTCTCTGAGATGCTTTCTAGACTGTGAGTCTAGTGTAGAAACATGTGTTATTTCTTCCCAGGAATTGTGGCTCCTTGAAGGCAGGATCCAAGACTGTCCTACTCCTTGATGTCGAGCCAGGTGCTTTGTCCTCCTCCAGGGCTAAGACCCCCCCCCCCCTTGCCATCACCAATGTTTAGGACAGTGCCTGACACATAGTAGACAGCTGGTAAAGGTTTGCTGAATAAGGATGTAAAGAATGGGCCCCAGTGGAGGTCCAGTGCAGCAGAGGAACCAAGAGCATGGACTTGCCCTGGCTGGTGTGGCTCAGTTGGTTGGCTGTCATCTCATGCACCAAAAGGTTGCTGGTTCGATTGCCAGTCAGGGCTCATGCCCGGGTAGTGGGCTCAATCCTTGGTTGGGGGCATGCAGGAAGCAGCTGAATGTACTCTCACATTGATGTTTCTATCTGTCTCTCTGAAAATCTTTAAAAAAATAAAGAGCATGGACCAGGAGAACTTGGGCTTTTCTCACTGTGCAGCCTTACACAAGGCACTGCCTTTCTGTGCTTCTGTTTCCTTGTCTATAAATGGAGACTAAGAGTAGTACCTGTCTCATCAGCAAAGATCAGATATAAGAAATTAAAGCTGTCTGGTACCAATTAAGTGCCCAGTAAAGTTGGCTGTCATTGGTAGAAGTTGGGGGTTGATGCATAAAGAGAAGGGTCTTTTGTGTTTAATTAATGCTTAAAAAGCTGGGAATAGTAGGTGTTCAGTATATAAATAAGCAATAGAATGTATGTGCTTGGTACTGTATGCATGAAGAGCGTGTATCAATAAAATGACTGAATTAATAGTAAGCATTCAATAAGACTACGCTGAATGAACAAAAGCCCTAAATGCTTGAGCAGATCTTAAAAGGCAATGAGTCCCTCACTTTCTCTTACATATATATATATTTATTTATTTCAAAGAGAGAGGGAGAGAGAGAGAAACATCGATGAGAGAGAATCATTGATTGGCTGCCTCTGCATGCCCCCTACTGGGGATCGAGTCCAAAACCCAGGCACATGCCCTTGACTGGATTGAATCTGGGCCAATGCTATATCCACTGATCCAAACCAGCTAGGCTGCCCTCACTTTCTAGCAATGAGTGCTCTCGCTCCCTTTCTCTCTTTTACCCCAGACACAGGCTTTTACTCAGACGTGAAAGTGCTGAGTCAGCTGTGGCTCGTTTGGCTCAGTAGATAGAGTGTTGGCCTGCAGACCAAAGGGTCCTAGGTTTGATTCTGGTTAAGGACACGTACCTTGGTTACGGCTTCTCCCCAGCCTGGGCCCTGGTCGGGGTGCATACAGGAGGCAACCAGTCCATTTGTTTCTCTCAGTCTTTCCCTCTCTCTTCTACTCGTTCTAAAAATCAATGGGAAAAATATCCTCAGGTGAGGATTAACAACAACAAAAGTGCTGAGTCAGTGCATTCTGGTCTCCCATCCACCCACTTTATAGAAGAATATCAGAGCTGGGAGACCTCTGAGCACCTCTAACCCAAACCCTATGCTTTATCGCTGAGGAAACCAAAGTCCCAGGAAGGGATAGAATTTACCTAAAAGGTGCCAGAGCAAATTATGGGTATGACACAGAGGGGATAAATTTCAGGGCGTAGATGGAATTGTTTCAGGGGTTTTTGGGCTATGATTAAACTCATATTTCTTTGCTACCATCCAAATAGCAAGATGATGATTTTTTTACATCAGAAATCTCTGACAGCAAAGCACTTTCCACCCACACTGCCATCTCAGTACTAAGTTGAAGCATGTGGAGAGTCCCAGGGAGTTTTTTGTGAGTTTTTAATTTACTTGTTATGCCTTGAGCCTCTTGCCATTTTCTGTTTCCTGTTTCTGCAGCATTGTTCTTGCCCTTCCCTACCCCTCAGCCCCCCTTCTCCATGGGCTCAGAGCCCCCCTTTCTCCTGGACTAAGTCTTGCTTTTCGGGTAAGCCTGGCCAGCGCTGAGCTGGAGATCGTGATAAATAAGAGGTGATGTGACCTTCCAGGGCTCACATTCTAGACTCGAAAAGAAACTTTGCAGATAACTATAATACATGCCATGGTGGGGGGAGGGGGCTCTCATTCGTTCACTTGCCCAGTCAACAGATGCTTCTTGAGGAGAGGGCTCCAGCCAGCAGTGACAAGCAAACTGACAGCCCAACCCCCATCAGGTGCAGAAGACTGACGTTAGAGAATCACTAAGGAGTGAAAACGGCAAACAGACATGTACTCCAAAGCAAAGGAACATGGTTCTGTCAGAGTGCAGAACAGAGGACCCTTGCCTAGACTGGGGGGTGAGGGAGGACTTCCCCGGAGAGACTGGAGCTGCAGAGTGAAGGTTAAGTGGGAGTTAACCAAGAAAATAGCACCCCAGACGGGAGGAAGAGCATAGGAAAGGTCCTGAGGAAGGTAGGCGCCTTAATTGTAGTGGCTGGAGGTATGAGAGGAAGTGGAAAGGGAACCTAAACAAGGCAAGATTTGCCATCTTGTCTGGCCAACATGGCTCAGTGGTTGAGCGCCATCCTATGAACTAGAAAGTCATGGTTTGATTCCCGGTGAGGGCACATGCCCGGGTTGCAGACTCAATCCCCATGCAGGAGGTGCAGGATGCAGCCAATTGATGATTCTCTCTCATCATTGATGTTTCTGTCTTTCTCTTCCTCTCCCTTCCTCTCTGAAGTCAATAAAAACATATTTTAAAAAAAGATTTGCCACCTTTACCTGAAGAACAATAGGGCATTATTTGAGGTGGAGATGATGGGGTAGAGGTATCTATGGAGATTTTCTCTGGCTGCACTGTGGTTAGCAGGCCAGAGGAGAGGCAGTGAGGAGACCAGTGAGGAGGTAAGAGAGGATGGTGGCTGGCCAGGAAGTGGTATTCCATCAAGGGAAGGGTTCACCTTTGGGAAATATCTTGGGAATAAATTGGATGAGATTTTAGGCTCAGAGCCCTCAGGCAACAGAAGTGGATGGGTGGAGCGCTCTCGGGTCAGATCACAGTTTGGTGAGGGAAGCCAACCCTGTCAGTGTAGGGCTTCATGGAAAGGTAGAACTTGAGCTGAGACTTGAGAGTATGGTAGGGATTTCAGGGGGGAGAGAAAAGGTATTCCAAGCAAAGGAAACGAGCAAGCGCAGGTGAGTGTGAATGAGTGGTGTGTTTGGTGCCAAGGCTGCCGGTGGGAAAAGAGTGCTGGCGCTGGTATTCCATGTGGAGATAGGCCAGGGCAACTGCTGGGCAACACTTCACTTAGATGCCAGCCCCACCTCTTAATCCTCTCTGCACCTCCTGTTGTGTCTGTAACTCAACACAGGGGAAGAACACTGGGAATAAGGCTGCAGACCTTAGCTGAGCTGGTCACCGTGGCCTTCACCCTGGCTAAAATGCCCTGCCCTTCCTCCTGCAGGTGAAGGTGGTGAGCCTGCAGCCTGAGGTGGCCCAGATCGACCTGTACATCCTTGGCCAAGCTGACCACTTTGTTGGCAACTGTGTCTCCTCCTTCTCAGCGTTCGTGAAACGGGAACGAGACCTCATGGGGAGGTCATCCTCTTTCTTTGGCATGGACTGGCCCCCACAGTTTCGGGACGAGTTCTGATCTAGGCTGGAGCATATCACCAGCCCAGCTGGTCCCTCCAGCCAGGCCTGGCCCCCAGAGCTGCTCCAAAAGGAGCAGCCCAAAAGAGAAGCAGCTGCCAAGGATAGAGAAAAGTACCAGGGATTTCCTGGGGCGGAAGATGGTCCATCTCCCAGGGTACAGGACTTCCAGGTTCCTAGGAGCCAGACCATCTCCCCTGCTCCTGTGCTTCTGGGAGTTTCTCACACCAGCAAAACAGTCCAATCACTGTCTTTTGGTCTACTCTGCTCTTATTAGGGGCAGAAATAGAATATTAGGGACCAGCTATAATTATAAAAAATACTAGAGGCCCAGTTCATGGATTCATGCATCAGTGGAGTCCCTCAGCCTTGCCTGATCCCTCTTGAAGCAGCAGGTGGCCAGGGAGGAGCCCAAGCCCCAGCTTGGCCCCCAAGCAGCTCCCACTCATCCCAGCCCCACTGCGCCAGCAGCTGCAATCCCCAGCCATGAGCCTGGCATCTGAGTGGTGCTCCCATTGTGGGAGTGCACTGACCATCTGGGGCAGCTCCTGCGTTGAGGTCTGATCCTCGATGTCAGTGCACGTCATAGCAACTGGTCAAATGGTCGTTTGGTCACTTAGGCTTTTATATATATAGATTAATCATGCTCTGTTAATTGTCATTGTTTTGTCCTGATTAAAGAAAGTACATTCCCACCTGGCTGGGAGTTGCATGCAGGACCTGGGAGCGCACCTGGAAATTCTTCCCATCCTCCGTATCTGGGAGCTGCCTGTTATCATGGAAAGATTAACAACTTGTTGCAGAAACCAGAGATGCCAGCTCTTTACAAGCCCCCAGGCTTTTACAAAACTCCAGGCCTTTGCAAACCCCCAGCTCACATTACCTGTAAACTGCCCATTTTGCATACTTATTCTTATCCGTTTTGCCTACTTCCCTGTGTAATCTTTGTCCTTTTACCCAATATAAGCAGCTGGTTTATGGGGGAGGGAGGGATAGAGAGCAGATTTTTGTGGATGACTTGCTGCTCTCCCATACTGCCAGCATTATTGGAATAAACGCTCATATATGATTCAACCTTGTCTCTACTTAATTGGCTAAAGTAGTGACAGGCAGCCCAGACCCATTGATTGTCCAGTTTCACTCTGAGCAACCTAGTTTTGATACAAGATCATGACTACCCTAGAACTCTCTCTCATTTACAAAAAAAAAAATCAATGTTCATTAACATAGGTACTAAAGTGACCTTAACTGAATGTAGATGAGGCCAGGGGTGGGGTGAGGGTGTTCACCACTTTAACATATGACCCCCAGAGTGGCCCTCAGACTCATCCCCCGTGCCTCACCAGAGCCACTATTGACTTCTTTTTTTATTATTTTTATTTTACTAGGGGCCCAGTGCACGAAATTTGTGCACTGGCAGAGGGGTCCTCAGCCCAGCTTGTCCCCTCTCACATATGGGGAGCCCTCAGGGGGTGGCCTACTGATGGCTTAGGCTTGCTCCCTGATCCCCTTGGGGAGCAGGCCTAAGCCACAGTCTGGCCTTCCTTTGTGGAAGACGACCAGGGGAAGCTAATCAGAGGAAGCCACCAGCCCCATCATCCTGCTGCTGCAGCCACTGCCAGTCACTGCAGCCACCAAGGTCTTTCCATCAACATGGACTCCAGTCCCTTTCACCATGAAAAAATGACAACTTTCTTTAGGCATTTTTAAGATGTGTCTTTCATAGGATATGACCTTTCTTTCTTTCTTTTTTATCCTCACCTGAAGATATGTTTCCATTGATTTTTTAGAGAATGTGGAAGAGAAGGGAAAAACAGAAAGAAACATCAAAGTGAGAGGAACATCTTGATTGGTTGCCTCCTGCATATGCCCTGACCTGGGTCCTGGCCAGGGAGGAGCCTGCAACCTACGTACATGCCCTTGGTCAGAATTGAACCTAGACCCTGCAGTCAGCAAGCTGAGGCATTACACACTGAGCCAAACTGGCAAGGGCAGGATATGACATTTCTTAGCCCTCCAGCAGTGGACCTTCATTTTTTTTTTCCTCCAGGAGTACGGTGGAAAAACCCTAGATCACTTTTAGGGATTCTTATTACCTGAGTTACTAAAAATATTACCAGTGACATACAGGGAGGTTAGCCAATGAGCAGTAAGAAAAGGTGTTTCCTCTGTAGTTCACTCTGATCACCAGCTCTACCCCTGCCCCTCCAATCCCAGTTCTAGCCCTGCTCAGGCCTGTAAGCTCTGGCCAAGGATGCAGGCCTGGGCAGGGGACCCCCAAACCCCTCCGATCGCCGGCTTCACAGAGCTCAGGCCTCTGCAATCACCGGCTCTGATCCTGCCCCCTGCCATCGCCGGCTCTGCCCTTGCCCCACTGGCAGCCTCTGGCCAAGGCTGCAGGCCTGGCAGGGGACCCCCATACCCCTGCTTTGCCAGCTCCACCAGTGCCCAGACCCCTGGGATTGCAGGCTCTGCCCCTGCCCCTCTGATTGCTGGCTCTGCCGGAGCCCAGGCCCCTGTGATCTCTGGCCTTGCCCCTGCCTAGGCCTGAGACCTCTGGCCCAGGCCTTATGCCTGGGTAGGGCACCCTCATACCCCTCTGATCACCAGCTCTCCCCCTGCCCCCTCCAGTCACCGGCTCCACCCTTGCCCATGCCTGAGGCCTCTGGTGAAGGGCTCTGGCCTAGGCAGGGGACCCCCAGCCCCTTCTGATCGCCTGTTCCGCCCCTTAGGCCCCCTGCCTCCCCCAACACCTGCCTGGCTAACAGGCCTGACCACTTCAGTGTCAGGGCTGAGCCGGACTGGGCGCCGCCATCTTGTGGCCATGAGGGGCAGGCATCTTTGTCATGGAGTGACACCTAATTTGCATATTAATCTTTTATTAGGATTGATTTTTTACAGAGAGGAAGGAAGAGGGACAGAGAGCCAGAAACATCGATGAGAGAGAAACATCAATCAGCTGCCTTCTGCACACCCCTTACTGGGGATGTGCCTGCAACCAAGGTACATGCCCTTGACTGGAATCGAACCTGGGACCCTTCAATCCGCAGGCCGATGCTCTATCCACTGAGCCAAACCAGTCAGGGCTCACTATTGACTTCTTGCCCCCTTTTCAGGGTTTAGGGTATGAACACTGTCCTCCATTGTAAACATTTTGCAAATAGAAGTTCTCATTATGATGCCACTCAGAGTTCCACAGGCGGCTGAGTGCTGCTCACAGGGCACAGTCCCTGCACAGAGCCCACGCTATCACCCCAGGCCATCATGGCACTGGTCATTCTCTTGGTAGTTGGTGACCTGCCACAAACCTGACACCCTCAGGGTCTTATACCACTGGGCTGTCCAACCTGGCGGGTCCTCCTGAAGGCTGCCATCTCCTCTCCTGCTCTCTTGCCTCGGGCCTGGCTATAGAATTTTGCCATTAAGTTGGTATCCAAAGTCTGTACTCCCAGCCTTTCTCCTGCAGCTGGAGCCCTCAGACCATATTCTCACAAGGGAGTGTTTGCTAAGCCTCTGACCAGACAGAAGCTGCCCCAAACCCGGGATGCACTGGAGTTCCTGTTTCAAAGCAACTTTTGTCCCCTCCTGTCCAATATTGTCCCTGATCCCATGAGACTTAAAGTGTTACATTCCTACGTTTCTTCATCTCCCAGATGCTGTGGCTGTAATGATCCATGATTCCTGAGAGTCTGACTTTTGGGCCTTTTGGTTCCAAAATTCAAGTCTCATTAACACCTGCCGATCTCTCACCATCCTAGGATTTCTCCTAGTCTTCGATCCCGGGAAGAGGAAGGATATTTTCAGGAGAGCCAAGCCAGCTCTTCAGTAAGGGGCTTTGGAAAGGATTTTTTTTTTTTTTTTTTTTTTTTTGGTCAGGGCAGATTGGTCAGAGATTGCAGTGCAGCAAGGGTGTCAAACACCAAAGGTGACATTTATTGCTTAGGGCTGCTGCCCAACTCCAAGCAAGAGAGACTATACAGAAAGGGCTTTTGTATTTTTGCTCTTGGGAGAGTAGTGAAATGTTTTACATCCTAGATGGACTCAGAGAGGTAGTTTATTCAGACTTGTTCACAAGCCTCATTCAGAGACACGGAGCCCTTGTGTATACTCCTGCTTCCATCGGCTAGTTGGGAAGGCTGATTTCATTTGTTAGATTCATTTGTCCATCACTGTTGCCCACGAGGCACATGTCTGGGCTCTGAAGGGCCATCAAATCATGTTGGTTAGCATCGGCTGTACTAATAGCTTGTGTTTCTGGGAGAGAGGGCACCAGCGTTGTAGTCAGTTGTGTGTTCTTAGGCAAGCACTTTATTCCTCTTTGACCCAGTTTTCTCGGCTATAAAATGGTGATAAAACTGACTGAGTTGTTGAAGGGCTCAAATCAGATAAAGCATGTACAAGAGCACATTGTAAATGTGAAAGAGACAAAGGCTCAACTGTGGCTGTTCGTTCGTTTGACTGCCTCTTGCCGCACGCCTACTCTGTGCCAGGCACTGTACGTATTAAGTGATTTATGGGCAGTCTCTGATTTAGTCCCCACCCCAGCCCTGAGTAGTAGGAACTGTTATTATCCTCTTCCTGCACAAGGAAAATGAACGCTCAGAAAACGCTCATAATTATCGCAAGGCCACACAGGTAGGTGGTGGCTGTAAGCCAGGATTTGACCTCCCCAAGCCAGTCCTGCTAACCACATGCTCGGCTGCCCCCGGTTCCTAGGATGCACTTTACTCCCATTCGGGCTTCTGCCACAGGTTGGCCACTGCCAGGGGATTTGGGGAAGATCACCCGAGAAACAGAAAGCTACATGAAGCTATAGTTCCATTGGTGGTTTTAGTAACAGGTATTTATTGATCAACTACTGTGTGCCAGGCTCTGTGCTATGTTCTAGGGATTCAGCAGAGAATCAGCATAAAGTCTTTGCTCGAGGAATTTTCATTCTAATAAGAAGACAATAAAGAAGTATAGCATGCCCTGACCAGGAATTGAATCGTGATCTCCTGGATCATAGGTCTACACTCAACCACTGAGCCATGCCAGCCAAGCTCATCATTGTTGTTTCTTTCTCTCCCGCTCCCTCTCTGAAATCAAGTAAATGTGTATGTGTATGTGTATTAAATACCCAGACAGAGCCAGTGGGGTTCCCAGACACACTGAATGTGGGGTAGGAGGAAAAGGGAAGTCCAGGATGTGCTGAGGCTTAAGACCCAAGCAACAGAGAGGAGCTGTCCCTGACTTGCAGAGTGACCTTGAGGCAGCTCACTCACCTCTGTACCTAACCTCTGAATTCCAGGTGCTATTGGTGGTCCCAGCAGTGTTTCTCAAAGGTGGTCTCTAGAGGTTCCTTGGAACGCTGGTAACTAAGGCAGATTCCAAGGACTCACCCAGACCTGAACAATCAGAATCTGGTGGGTTGATGCCCAGTGGCCTGAAGCCTACTTCAGTTGTACTCAGACCAGCAATATGGACATCACCTGAACAGCATGTTAGAAATGCAGATTCCCAAGACCAAATTCCCATAGAAGCGGTACTTTGCTGTGATGAGTAATATAACTAGATATTTTTAAGAGGTTAACTTTGGATTTCAAATTTATAAGGGTCTGGATTCAATTTCCTGTGGTCACTTCTCAATAACTCTGTCTTCTCAAGTTACTCAAATTTTCTGATTCCAGTTTGTTTATTATGAAAAATAAATGTATACTAGAATCTAGAAAGAAAGAAAAGAAAAGAAATGCAGACTCCCAGCTGCCCTACTCCCCCAGCCCTGCTGAATCAGAAGCTCTGGAAATCTTAAGCTCTCTAGGAATCTTAAGCTCTCCAGGAGCTAGAGCCTGAGCAACACTGGTCAGAAGACTGTGGGTTAACAGAAAGCACCTATGGAAGGCCTGCTCTGCCCCAAGCCCTGAAGCTTTCCATCACACATGTGATCAATGGGGTACCTTTAGGAGGTGCCCCGTAGTGCAACATTGACTGATTTGTTGTGCATTGGGGAAAGTATACAACCAGATAGTTAAACCCTTGATTTAATTGATTTTATTGTTTTAGGAGTGGGTCCACATTTTTATAAGCAAAACAATGGGAATTAACATTTTTAAAAAATTAAGTAATTTCCAGTAGAGACAGATTGTGGATTAAATAGAAATGGTGATAATATGGAAGAAGGTGGAGAGTAAGGGAGTAAGAAAGGACAGGATAGAGGGGAAAACAAAGAGTTGAGATCTCATTTTCATGTTCTGTTCACTTCAAAAAAGCTTTGAGAGTAATAATAAAAAGCATTCCTAGGTCCGGAAATAAAGATCCCTTCTCTTCTCCATTTTCTCTATCCTTAGAGGAATTGATAGGAAAAACCCCGTAGCCTAAAGGCAAATCAGATTTATATGTAATATGGATTACATTGTCAGCGTTAGTTCAGATTCTGACTTGAAACCTGGCTTATTTCAGGGTTGGGGTCTTTCCCTTGGAATAACATTGTTTAAGGGCAAGCAGGTTTGATTTGTTTTTATATCTAATCCTTTCTTGAGCATCAGCCTAGGATGCCAGGTGCCCAACCAAGTAAGCAGTGGGAAGGGAAGGGACAAAGGCATTTTCCAGAAACCACCTCTTTACCCACATTCAGTGACTCAGCAGAAGTGGGGAACAGTGCCCACCAAGGGTGACAGAGGGAAAGCCAGGAGGAGACCCCCCACCCCAGTCTAAAAATCCTCCCTCTTAAGAAAGATTTGGAGTGGCCAGGGAGAGGTCAATGGGGGGTGGAGGGGAGGCGGGAGGAGACATATGTAATACTTCAAATAATAAAGAATTTTTTAAAAAGTTTGGTAGCATACCTTCATTCTCTCCAATATGGGAGCTGTTTCCCTTCCAACAGTGTCCAAGAAGGTACAGGGCACTCGAAGAAGAGAGTGAGCTTTCCAGCGTCCTCAGTCCTACTAACAATTCCAAAGAGAAAGCCTCAGCTCTGTGCCAGCATGTCATTAAGGAGAGCAGACCTCAGAGTCACACATCAGTTTTGCTTTCATTATACTTATTTTTGGATACTTTGTATTTGCATATTTTCATTTACAGATGTGGTTTACGATTTCCTCTTAATTTAGGTTACAAAAAGTGGGTTGACCTAGAGAAAAATGATAAGTCAATAATGGCATGTGAATTATGAAGATTAAGTTAGGGAGACCCTCACTCAGACTTCTTTTTTTATTGATATTTTTTACAGAGAGGAAGGGAGAGGGATAGAGAGAAACATCGATGAGTGAGAAACATCGATCAGCTGCCTCCTGCACACCTCCCACTGGGGATGTGCCCGCAACCAAGGTGCATGCCCTTGACCGGAATCGAACCTGGGACCTTTCAATCCACAGGCTGATGCTCTGTCCACTGAGCCAAACAGGTTAGGGCTCAGCCTTCTTTTTATGCCAGGCCCTGAAGACCCACAGAATAAGACCATGGGATTATCAAAGGGGAGGGCCGAGTATTGAAATTACTGTAAAAGAGAAACTATTGCCCATTCATATTCTACTCACTCTTCACAACTTTATGCTATAGTCAAGACTTTCCTCATTAATGTTTCAATATCTTATTCTAAAAATTTCCTCTTCTGAGCTCCTGCAGCACCTTGAAATTATAATAATAACTAACATGTAATTGTTTCCCATGTGCCAAGACTGTGTTCTAAGCACTTTACATAAGCTAACTCAAAGTCATACAGCTTATGAGTGGCTCGAACCCTGAAAGAATGGGACAAGTGTCAGTGTGCTTAGCCCCATGCTGTGTTGTCTCATGTCACTAATGAGAAGACATTTGCTTCTTGGTTTCACCAGCTAGATTAGAGCTTCCCAGGAACAAGGACTATGTCTGATATATCTCCCTCTTCCAGCGCCTAACCCATCGCTTGGTTTATAAGAATGCCCACTGGTCCTGGCCAGTTTGGCTTGGTTGGTAAGAGTGCCGTCCCATACACCAAAAGGTCGAGGGTTTGATTCCCACTCAGGGCACATTCCTCGGTTGTGGGCTTAATCCCCAGGCCTGGTTGGGGAGGTTGTGGAAGACAGCCAATCGATGTTTTTCTCTCATGTCAATGTTTCTCTCTTCTTCTCCTTTCCTCTCTCTCTCTAAAATCTATAAAACATATCCTCAGGTGAGGATTAAAAAACAAGAAGACTATGAAAGAGAGTGACTGGGGTGGTCAGAGAAGGCCTCTGTGTCCAGGTGACATTTGAGCAGAGGCCTGCAGGAGGTGAGTGAGTTAAGCTGTGTGGATATCTGGGGAAGAACATTCCAGGCAGAAGGAACAGCATTGCAGGCAGAAGGAACAGCAAGTACAGAAGGGCTGGAGTGGAAGTTAGCCTATCGTATTTGATGGACAGGGATGAGGGGTAGTGGGTGAAGTATGAGAGGGAGCAGGAGTCAGATCAGAGTGGGCCTTGCCTCTGGCATTTATGTGATTAATGTGAGAAGCCATGGGGAGGTCTTGAGCAGGGGAGTGACATGATCTGACTTAGGTTTCATATTATCTATTTTGTATTATCTGTATTTTGGTATTATAGTTATCGCTGCATAACAAGTAATCCCAAAGTGTAGTTTCTTAAAGCAAGAATAGCCACATATTTCTCAGAGCTTCTGTGTTGGTCAGGAATTTGGGAGCAGCTTGCCTGAGCAGTTCTGGTCTCTCACAAGGTTGTAGTCAGTTATTGGCCAGGGCTGTACTCATCTGAAGGCTTGACTGTGGCTGGAGGTTCCATTTCCAAGGTGACTGGCAAGTTGGGGTTGGCTATTGGTGAGAGGCCTCAGCTCCTTTCACAGGATTGCTTGGGGTGACCTCTCAACTTCGTGGCTAGCTTCCTCCAGTGTGAGTGATTCAAGAGACGAAGACAGAAGCTGTGATGTCTTTTATGACTTAGCATCAGGAGTCACAAAAGGCATCACTTCTGCCTTTTCTATTGGTCACACAGGCCATTCTTATTCCATGTGAGAGGGGACTACACAAGGGCATAAGAACAAGGAGGTGAGGATCACTGTGGACCATCTTGGAGAGGGACTACCACAACCGTTTTGTTTGATTGGTGGGGTTTTTTTTGGGTGGGGGAGGGATTGGTGTTTTGTTGTTGTTTTTTTATTTCAAAGAGGGAGAGATAGAAACATCAATGATAAGAGACAATCATTGATCAGCGGCCTCTTGCACACCCCACACTAGGGATAGAGCCTGCAACCTAGGCCTGTGCCCTGACTGGAAATCAAACTGTGACCTCCTGGTTCATAGCTCTATGCTCAACCACTGAGCCATGCTGGCCAGACTTTTATTTATTTATTTTATTAATAAGAAATTTTATTTAGAAAATCACAGACAGTTTGGCTCAGTGGATAGAGCGTCAGCCTGGAGACTGAAGGGTCCCAGATTCTATTCCAATCAAGGGTATGTACCTCTGTTGCAGGCTCCATCTCCAGCCTTGGTCAGGGCACATGCAGGAGGCAACTAATCGATGTGTCTCTCAGACACCAATGTTTCTCTCTCTCTGTCTCTCCTTCTCCCTTTCACTCTCCCTAAAAATCAATGGAAAAAAATATCCTCGGGTGAAGATTAACAAAAAAGAAAGAAAAAGTCACAGAGATAGAAGTGGGTGGTAGAAGAAATGGTCTCAGGAAATAAATTACAGTGGCAAAAAGAAGGACCCTTGAAGCTCAGGAGAGAGAAGGGTAGAGGTAGCATGCCTGGGGGCGGGGGGGAGAAGAAGAGGTGGGGGAAGATTGTTTGCTTGTTTTAACATATAGTAAATTTTTTTGTACAGTTGTATGAATTTTAACACGGGTAGATTTGCGTAACCACCACCACACACAGGAAGCAGAACAGTTTCATCACTCCTCCAAAAACCCTCATGTTTCCCTTTGTAGTGACATGTTCTTCCCACCCTTAACCTGTGGTAGCCACCAAACTGTCACTATAGTTTTATCTTTTTGAGAATGTCATGGAATCATAGAGTGCGTCACCTTTTGAAATAGCCTTTTTTTCACTCAGAATAATGTCACTGAGACTCATCTAGGTGGTTGCAGGTATCAATTGTCCATTCCTTTTTTTTAATCCTCACCCAAAGAGTGAGGATATTTTCCTATTCATTTTTTTAGAGAGAGTGTAAGGGAAGGGAGAGAGGGAGAGAGAGAGAAACATTGATGTGAGAGAGACAAGTCCACCAATTGCTTCCTGCAAGCACCCTGACTGACCAGGGGAGGGGAACAAACCCACAGCCCAGGTACCTGCCCTTTACCTGGAATCAAACCCGAGACTCTCCGGTGTGCAGACCAGCACTCTAACCACAGAGCCATGCCAGCCAGGGCTAGTCCATTCCTTTTTATATCCTGTGTAGATAGACATAGTGTGTTTATGGGTTTACCCATTGAAGGGGTTATTTCCTATTTGGGGGGATTATGAATAGAGCTGCTATAAACATTCGTGCACTGCACTCTTTCTCTTGTAATTTCTGCTACTCTGATGATATGTATGTCACATCTTTTGATATTGTGCCACAGGTCCCTTATACCCTGTTTATTTTATTTTATTTTATTTTATTTTATTTTATTTTATTTTATATTTCCCTCTGTTGTTCAGATTGGGTACTTTCTATGTATCTTTCTTCAAGTTCACAGGTTCTTTCCTGTGACAGTTCCACTTTTAAAAAATATATATTTTATTGATTTTTAACAAAGAGAAAGAGAGAGATAGAGAGAGTTAGAAACATCGATGAGAGAGAAACATCGATCAGCTGCCTCCTGCACACCTCCTCGCAACCAAGGTACATGCCCTTGACCGGAATCGAACCTGGGACCTTTCAGTCCGCAGGCTGACACTCTGTCCACTGAGGCAAACCAGTCAGGGCATGACAGTTCTATTTTAATGTTTAGCCCATCCATTCAGGTTTTTTAAAATTTCAATTATTGTATTTTTCTCTTCTAAAAGTTCCATTTGGTAAATGTATATCTTCTATTTATGAAAAAGCATATATCTTTTATTTATGAAAAAGCTGAAGAAAGATCAAGTTCTTCATTCTTACTTGGAGTATTTTTTTAAGTTGTGGTAAAACATAATAGCATAAAATCTACCATTTAAATCAAGTTTAAGTGTATTAAATACACTGAGTACATTCACATTGTTGTGCAACCATCACCACATCTATCTCTAAAACTTGTTCTTTCCAAACTAAAACTTTCTACCCAGTAAACACTAACTCCCATTCTCTCCTTAGAGTATTTTTAATTTTTTTAAAAAATACATTTTTTATTGATTTCAGTAAGGAAGGGAGCGATAGAAACATCAATAATGAGAGAGAATCATCTATTGGCTGCCTCCAGCACACCCCCTACTGAGGATCAAGCCTGCAACCAAGCATGTGCCCTTGTCCCAAACCTGGGACCCTTCAGTCTGCAGGCTGACACTATCCACTGAGCCAAACCAGCTGGGGCTCTCCTTAGAATATTTTTATAACAGCTGCTTAAAGGCCTTATTCAGATCATTCCAACATCTTGGTGTTGATGTCTTTTCATTGTCTTTTCCCATGCAAGCTGAGATTTTTCTGCTTCTTTGTGTTGTCAGTAATTTGTTCTGGACATTTTTTATATTATGGTAAGAGCTGGGGTCTCATTTAAATCTATGGAGAAATACTGATATTTTTCTCTTAGCAGGCCATTGGCAAAGTGGGGTCAGGTTGCAAACTCCATGTGGTCCCAATGTCAATCCTGTTTTCAAATCCTCTGTGACGCCATGTGTGTCAGCCCCATGTGCATGTCACTCGGGGGTCAGGCCGGAACTCTCACAGTGGCCTACGTCCTTATTCATTTCTGTGAGACTAGTAAGCTGTGAAGGGTCTATCTGCTCATATACTGCTGGGGGCTGAGCCCAGGAGTCCATAAATAACTTTGTGGAGTCGCTTTCCCAAATTATCGTCTCACTGAGATTTCCCTGGGACTTTCCAGTTCCCTGGGGCTTTATTCACCTGACTCTGATGTGCATTTCCCTCAACTGCAACCACATCAGGGCCAAAACATTAGGGGTCCATCCCACAGCTCCTCCACTAGAGAGGAAGGTTCCCTTTCCTCATAATTTCCGGCTCCTGCAGGCACTTGCCACCGCCTCTGCCATGGGATAGCCTGCGGACTGGGACACAAGAGAATGGACAAAAGAAAACAAATAGGTGAACAACATAAACTGATGAGCAGAAACAGATCTAGAGACAGAGAAGCATCAATCAGACCTTCAAACCTCAGAGGGAAGGCGGGGGAGGGTGAGGGAGATGGGGAGAGATCAACCAAAGGACTTGTCTGCATGCATATAAGCATAACCAATGGACAGTAGGGAGGTGAGGCCATGTGCTGGGGGTTGGAAGCGGCTGGGGAGAAGTCAATGGGGTGGGGTGGGGGGGAGGAGACTTATGTAATATTTTAAACAATAAAGAATTTAAATTTTAAAAAAGTGGCCTTTCTAAAGGGACCACCTTCAGGGCACAGGGGTAGCACGAGCAATGTCTTAGAGGGGTATCAGAACAGATTAGGAGGGCTGGGGTGATGGGTGCAGGGCT